>OX328098.1:24715951-24923949 GCA_946811185.2 Hippopus hippopus | reverse complement strand
ACTGTACAGTGATCATCTTAGCATATTCAAAGTATCAATGCCATTTCAATGGCCCTAGTAAGAGAAAAAGAACAAAAAAAAATCCATATATTTGACTTAAGCAACAGGTGTCGTCTGCTATGGAATGTGTCATAAGTTGATTTTTCATGTTTTCACGGGCGCGTTACTGGCACGTATGAGACGATGAAAACATGAAAAATCGACTAACGGCACATTCCATAGCAGACGACACCTGTTGCTTAAGTCAAATATAGGGAATTTTTTTTCGTTTTCTCTTACTAGGGCCATTGAATTGATTACGATGACTATCGCACCCATACGTGACCGTTACGTGCTGTGCATAAAATCAACTTGGACACTTTCAGAGGCAACTGATACCTGTTGAACAAATCAAAGAAAGGTAAACCAAATTCCTTTTCTTACCAGGGTCACGAAAAACATTGAACCAATTTTGGTGACCGTGTGAGTCATAAGTCGATTTTATGTTTAACCACTGAGCAAAAACATTGATTCAGAAGCAACCAGTTGCTGTTGCATAAACTTTTTCCAATAAGAAATCTTGTTCTCGTTTGAAGAATTTAGAAAAAGGCCAATGAAATACAATAAGATGTAAGAATGACTAATAATAAAAATAGGTAAAATAGATAAAATGGCAAAGTTGGGGATTCAACCTCTGACCATCAGGACCCAAAAAAGGTCTTGGTGCAGGGGTCAAAGCCTCTTTGCCATTGAAAAGGCTGAAATGACCCGAAGATTTAACATAGATATACAGAGATTTCCCCGCCTTCCAATCAGCCAATCAAATCTCAGGCCTCTCTTAAATTATCCAATCACAGAAACTTTTAGAAAATCAAAATGGCGTCCAATCAGCCAATCAAATCTCATCCCTCTCTTCAGATTATCCAATCAGAAAAGCTTTGAGAAATTCAATACTGCGCCCAATCAGCCAATCAAATTGCAGACACACCCCCAGAATCATCCAATCAGAAACCTTTGAGCCATTTGAAATGGCGCCCGAAAATATCGATAGAAAACAGTGAACAAGAATCGGCATAAAAGTGGATTTCAAGTCTTCTTTGAAGGCTGTTATGCAGTCCTTGGCAAACTGCCAGGCATGCACCCTTCACACATGCCAGATTTCACTGAAAATGGGCGAAAATTTAAGAAAACAGGGTGACAGAAGACCTTGTTTTGGTGCCTTCTAGCACCTTGCAAGAGTGACTTTCCCTGATCCCTTGATCCCTTGATTCGATTTGCTTTTCTAATTCAGGCCAACTGCTATACTGTACATCGATACTTTAAATATGCTAAGATGATCAATGTACAGTGTAGAAACCCCAGAAAATAAGAAAATAATGTCACAAGTGGCTAAAAAAGACTGAAAACTCTTTCAGTAGCAACTGCTTCCTATTGCATAAATCAAACAAAGGGAACTAAATTTTAATTTTTTTATTTTAATCTCTTTTTACCGTAACAAGAAACCCAGTTACGTTGACTACCGTTTCATACATGCAAGTTACGTACTCGCGAAAATAGGAAAAATCGACTTACGGCACATTCCATAGCAGACGACACCTGTTGCTTAAGTCAAATATAGGGAATTTTTTTTGTTCTTTTTCTCTTACTAGGGCCATTTTATTGGCATTGATACTTTGAATATGCTAAGATGATCAATGTACAGTGTAGAAACCCCAGAAGATAATGTCACAAGTGGCTAAAAGAGACCGAAAACTCTTTCAGTAGCAACTGCTTCCTATTGCATAAATCAAACAAAGGGAACTAAATTTTAATTTTTTTTTTTTAATCTCGTTTTACAGTAACAAGAAACCCAGTTACGTTAACTACTGTCTCATAGGTGCCAGTTACGTGCCCGCGAAAACATGAAAAATCGACTAAACATACATTCCAGAGCAGACGACACCTGTTGCTTAAGTGAAATATAGGGATTTTTTTTTGTTCTTTTTCTCTTACTAGGGCCATTGAAATGGCATTTATACTTTGAATATGCTAAGATGATCAATGTACAGTGTAGAAACCCCAGAAGATAATGTCACAAGTGGCTAAAAAAGACTCAAAACTCTTTCAGTAGCAACTGATTTCTATTGCATAAATCAAACAAAGGGAACTAAATTTTAATTTTTTTTTTAATCTCTTTTTACCGTAGTCTCATACTAATATGCTAAGATGATCAATGTACAGTGTAGAAACCCCAGAAGATAATGTCACAAGTGGCTAAAAGAGACCGAAAACTCTTTCAGTAGCAACTGCTTCCTATTGCATAAATCAAACAAAGGGAACTAAATTTTAATTTTTTTTTTAATCTCTTTTTACCGTAACAAGAAACCCAGTTACGTTAACTACCATCTCATACGTGCCAGTTACGCGCCCGCGAAAACATGAAAAATCGACTTACGACACATTCCATAGCAGACGACACCTGTTGCTTAAGTCAAATATAGGGAATTTCTTTTGTTCTTTTTCTCTTACTAGGGCCATTGAAATGGCATTGATACTTTGAATATGCTACGATGATCACTGTACAGTGTAGAAATCCCAGGAAATAGTGTCACAAGTGGCTTGAAAAACCGAAAACTCTTTCAGTAGCAACTGATTTCTATTGCATAAATCAAACAAAGGGAACGAAATTTTTATTTTTTTTTGAATCTCTTTTTATACCTTGACAAGAAATGCAGTTGCGTTGACTACCGTCTCATACGTGCCAGTTATGCGCCCGCGAAAACATGAAAAATCGACTTACGGCACATTCCATAGCAGACGACATCTGTTGCTTAAGTCAAATATAGGGAATATTTTTTCGTTTTCTCTTACTAGGGCCATTGAATTGGTTACGATGACTATCGCACCCATACGTGACCGTTACGTGCTGTGCATAAAATCAACTTGGACACTTTCAGAGGCAACTGAAACCTGTTGCACAAATCAAAGAAAGGTAAACCAAATTCTTTTTCTTACCAGGGTCACGAAAAACATTGAACCAATTTTGGTGACCGTGTGAGTCATAAGTCGATTTTATGTTTAACCACTGCGCAAAAACATTGATTCAGAAGCAACCAGTTGCTGTTGCATAAACTTTTTCCAATAAGAAATCTTGTTCTCGTTTGAAGAATTTAGAAATAGGCCAATGAAATACAATAAGATGTAAGAATGACTAATAATAAAAATAGGTAAAATAGATAAAATGGCAAAGTTGGGGATTCAACCTCTGACCATCAGGACCCAAAAAAGGTCTTGGTGCAGGGGTCAAACCCTCTTTGCCATTGAATAGGCTGAAATGACCCGAAGATTTAACATAGATATACAGAGATTTCCCCCCCTTCCAATCAGCCAATCAATCTCAGGCCTCTCTTAAATTATCCAATCACAGAAGCTTTTAGAAAATCAAAATGGCGTCCAATCAGCCAATCAAATCTCATCCCTCTCTTCAGATTATCCAATCAGAAAAGCTTTGAGAAATTCAATACTGCGCCCAATCAGCCAATCAAATTGCAGACACACCCCCAGAATTATCCAATCAGAAAGCTTTGAGCCATTTGAAATGGCGCCCGAAAATATCGATAGAAAACAGTGAACAAGAATCGGCATAAAAGTGGATTTCAAGTCTTCTTTGAAGGCTGTTATGCAGTCCTTGGCAAACTGCCAGGCATGCACCCTCCACACATGCCAGATTTCACTGAAAATGGGCGAAAATTTAAGAAAACAGGGTGACAGAAGACCTTGTTTTGGTGCCTTCTAGCACCTTGCAAGAGTGACTTCCCCTGATCCCTTGATCCCTCGATTCGATTTGCTTTTCTAATTCAGGCCAACTGCTATACTGTACATCGATACTTTAAATATGCTAAGATGATCAATGTACAGTGTAGAAACCCCAGAAAATAAGAAAATAATGTCACAAGTGGCTAAAAAAGACTGAAAACTCTTTCAGTAGCAACTGCTTCCTATTGCATAAATCAAACAAAGGGAACTAAATTTTAATTTTTTTTTTTAATCTCTTTTTACCGTAACAAGAAAGCCAGTTACGTTGACTACCGTCTCATACATGCCAGTTACGTAGTCGCGAAAACATGAAAAATCGACTTACGGCACATTCCATAGCAGACGACACCTGTTGCTTAAGTCAAATATAGGGAATTTTTTTTGTTCTTTTTCTCTTACTAGGGCCATTTTATTGGCATTGATACTTTGAATATGCTAAGATGATCAATGTACAGTGTAGAAACCCAAGAAGATAATGTCACAAGTGGCTAAAAGAGACCGAAAACTCTTTCAGTAGCAACTGCTTCCTATTGCATAAATCAAACAAAGGGAACTAAATTTTAATTTTTTTTTTTTTAATCTCTTCTTACCGTAACAAGAAACCCAGTTACATTAACTACCGTATCATACGTGCCAGTTACGTGCCAGCGAAAACATGAAAAATCGACTTACGACACATTCCATAGCAGACGACACCTGTTGCTTAAGTCAAATATAGGGAATTTTTTTTGTTCTTTTTCTCTTACTAGGGCCATTTTATTGGCATTGATACTTTGAATATGCTAAGATGATCAATGTACAGTGTAGAAACCCCAGAAGATAATGTCACAAGTGGCTAAAAGAGACCGAAAACTCTTTCAGTAGCAACTGCTTCCTATTGCATCAATCAAACAAAGGGAACTAAATTTTAATTTTTTTTTCTTAATCTCGTTTTACAGTAACAAGAAACCCAGTTACGTTAACTACTGTCTCATAGGTGCCAGTTAAGTGCCCGCGAAAACATGAAAAATCGACTAACCACACATTCCAGAGCAGACAACACCTGTTGCTCAAGTCAAATATAGGGATTTTTTTTTTCTTTTTCTCTTACCAGGGCCATTGAAATGGCATTTATACTTTGAATATGCTAAGATGATCAATGTACAGTGTAGAAACCCCAGAAGATAATGTCACAAGTGGCTAAAAGAGACCGAAAACTCTTTCAGTAGCAACTGCTTCCTATTGCATAAATCAAACAAAGGGAACTAAATTTTATTATTATTTTTTTAATCTCTTTTTACCGTAACAAGAAACCCAGTTACGTTAACTACCGTCTCATACGTGCCAGTTACGTGCCCGCGAAAACATGAAAAATCGACTTACGACACATTCCATAGCAGACTACACCTGTTGCTTAAGTCAAATATAGGGATTTTTTTTTGTTCTTTTTCTCTTACTAGGGCCATTTTATTGGCATTAATACTTTGAATATGCTAAGATGATCAATGTACAGTGTAGAAACCCCAGAAGATAATGTCACAAGTGGCTAAAAGAGACCAAAAACTCTTTCAGTAGCAACTGCTTCCTATTGCATCAAACAAACAAAGGGAACTAAATTTTAATTTTTTTTTTTTAATCTCTCTTTACAGTAACAAGAAACCCAGTTACGTTAACTACCGTCTCATAGGTGCCAGTTACGCGCCCGCGAAAACATGAAAAATCGACTAACAACACATTCCATAGCAGACGACACCTGTTGCTTAAGTCAAATATAGGTATTTTTTTTTTTCTTTTTCTCTTCCTAGGGCCATTGAAATGGCATTGATACTTTGAATATGCTAAGATGATCAATGTACAGTGTAGAAACTCCAGAAAATAATGTCACAAGTGGCTAAAAGAGACCGAAATCTCTTTCAGTAGCAACTGCTTCCTATTGCATAAATCAAACAAAGGGAACTAAATTTTAATTTTTTTTTTAATCTCTTTTTACCGTAACAAGAAACCCAGTTACGTTGACTACCGTCTCATACGTGCCAGTTACGCACCCGCGAAAACATGAAAAATCGACTTACGGCACATTCCATAGCAGACGACACCTGTTGCTTAAGTCAAATATAGGGATTTTTTTTTTCGTTTTCTCTTACTAGGGCCATTGAAATGGCATTGATTCTTTGAATATGCTAAGATGATCACTGTACAGTGTAGAAATCGCAGGAAATAGTGTCACAAGTGGCTTGAAAAACCGAAAACTCTTTCATTAGCAACTGATTTCTATTGCATAAATCAAACAAAGGGAACTAAATTTTTATTTTTTTTTGAATCTCTTTTTATACCTTGACAAGAAATCCAGTTGCGTTGACTACCGTCTAATACGTGCCAGTTATGCGCCCGCGAAAACATGAAAAATCGACTTACGGCACATTCCATAGCAGACGACACCTGTTGCTTAAGTCAAATATAGGGAATTTTTTTTTCGTTTTCTCTTACTAGGGCCATTGAATTGGTTACGATGACTATCGCACCCATACGTGACCGTTACGTGCTGTGCATAAAATCATAAAATCAACTTGGACACTTTCAGAGGCAACTGATACCTGTTGCACAAATCAAAGAAAGGTAAACCAAATTCTTTTTCTTACCAGGGTCACGAAAAACATTGAACCAATTTTGGTGACCGTGTGATTCATAAGTCGATTTTATGTTTAACCACTGCGCAAAAACATTGATTCAGAAGCAACCAGTTGCTGTTGCATAAACTTTTTCCAATAAGAAATCTTGTTCTCGTTTGAAGAATTTAGAAATAGGCCTATGAAATACAATAAGATGTAAGAATGACTAATAATAAAAATAGGTAAAATAGATAAAATGGCAAAGTTGGGGATTCAACCTCTGACCATCAGGACCCAAAAAAGGTCTTGGTGCAGGGGTCAAACCCTCTTTGCCATTGAATAGGTTGAATTGACCCGAAGATTTAACATAGATATACAGAGATTTCCCCCCCTTCCAATCAGCCAATCAAATCTCAGGCCTCTCTTAAATTATCCAATCACAGAAGCTTTTAGAAAATCAAAATGGCGTCCAATCAGCCAATCAAATCTCATCCCTCTCTTCAGATTATCCAATCAGAAAAGCTTTGAGAAATTCAATACTGCGCCCAATCAGCCAATCAAATTGCAGACACACCCCCAGAATTATCCAATCAGAAAGCTTTGAGCCATTTGAAATGGCGCCCGAAAATATCGATAGAAAACAGTGAACAAGAATCGGCATAAAAGTGGATTTCAAGTCTTCTTTGAAGGCTGTTATGCAGTCCTTGGCAAACTGCCAGGCATGCACCCTGCACACATGCCAGATTTCACTGAAAATGGGCGAAAATTTAAGAAAACAGGGTGACAGAAGACCTTGTTTTGGTGCCTTCTAGCACCTTGCAAGAGTGACTTCCCCTGATCCCTTGATCCCTTGATTCGATTTGCTTTTCTAATTCAGGCCAACTGCTATACTGTACATCGATACTTTAAATATGCTAAGATGATCAATGTACAGTGTAGAAACCCCAGAAAATAAGAAAATAATGTCACAAGTGGCTAAAAAAGACTGAAAACTCTTTCAGTAGCAACTGCTTCCTATTGCATAAATCAAACAAAGGGAACTAAATTTTAATTTTTTATTTTAATATCTTTTTACCGTAGTCTCATACTAATATGCTAAGATGAACAATGTAAAGTGTAGAAACCCCAGAAGATAATGTCACAAGTGGCTAAAAGAGACCGAAAACTCTTTCAGTAACAACTGCTTCCTATTGCATAAATCAAACAAAGGGAACTAAATTTTAATTTTATTTTTTTTATCTCGTTTTACAGTAAGAAGAAACCAAGTGACGTTAACTACCGTCTCATACGTGCCAGTTACGTGCCCGCGAAAACATGAAAAATCGACTAACCACACATTCCAGAGCAGACAACACCTGTTGCTTAAGTCAAATATAGGGATTTTTTTTTTTCTTCTTCTCTTACTAGGGCCATTGAAATGGCATTGATACTTTGAATATGCTACGATGATCACTGTACAGTGTAGAAATCCCAGGAAATAGTGTCACAAGTGGCTTGAAAAACCGAAAACTCTTTCAGTAGCAACTGACTTCTATTGCATAAATCAAACAAAGGGAACTAAATTTTTATTTTTTTTTAATCTCTTTTTATACCTTGACAAGAAATCCAGTTGCGTTGACTACCGTCTAATACGTGCCAGTTATGCGCCCGCGAAAACATGAAAAATCGACTTACGGCACATTCCATAGCAGACGACACCTGTTGCTTAAGTCAAATATAGGGAATTTTTTTTCGTTTTCCCTTACTAGGGCCATTGAATTGGTTACGATGACTATCGCACCCATACGTGACCGTTACGTGGTGTGCATAAAATCATAAAATCAACATGGACACTTTCAGAGGCAACTGATACCTGTTGCACAAATCAAAGAAAGGTAAACCAAATTCTTTTTCTTACCAGGGTCACGAAAAACATTGAACCAATTTTGGTGACCGTGTGAGTCATAAGTCGATTTTATGTTTAACCACTGCGCAAAAACATTGATTCAGAAGCAACCAGTTGCTGTTGCATAAACTTTTTCCAATAAGAAATCTTGTTCTCGTTTGAAGAATTTAGAAATAGGCCTATGAAATACAATAAGATGTAAGAATGACTAATAATAAAAATAGGTAAAATAGATAAAATGGCAAAGTTGGGGATTCAACCTCTGACCATCAGGACCCAAAAAAGGTCTTGGTGCAGGGGTCAAACCCTCTTTGCCATTGAAAAGGCTGAAATGACCCGAAGATTTAACATAGATATACAGAGATTTCCCCCCCTTCCAATCAGCCAATCAAATCTCAGGCCTCTCTTAAATTATCCAATCACAGAAGCTTTTAGAAAATCAAAATGGCGTCCAATCAGCCAATCAAATCTCATCCCTCTCTTCAGATTATCCAATCAGAAAAGCTTTGAGAAATTCAATACTGCGCCCAATCAGCCAATCAAATTGCAGACACACCCCCAGAATCATCCAATCAGAAAGCTTTGAGCCATTTGAAATGGCGCCCGAAAATATCGATAGAAAACAGTGAACAAGAATCGGCATAAAAGTGGATTTCAAGTCTTCTTTGAAGGCTGTTATGCAGTCCTTGGCAAACTGCCAGGCATGCACCCTGCACACATGCCAGATTTCACTGAAAATGGGCGAAAATTTAAGAAAACAGGGTGACAGAAGACCTTGTTTTGGTGCCTTCTAGCACCTTGCAAGAGTGACTTCCCCTGATCCCTTGATCCCTTGATTCGATTTGCTTTTCTAATTCAGGCCAACTGCTATACTGTACATCGATACTTTAAATATGCTAAGATGATCAATGTACAGTGTAGAAACCCCAGAAAGTAAGAAAATAATGTCACAAGTGGCTAAAAAAGACTTAAAACTCTTTCAGTAGCAACTGCTTCCTATTCCATAAATCAAAAAAAGGGAACTAAATTTTAATATTTTTTTAAATCTCTTTTTACCGTAGTCTCATACTAATATGCTAAGATGATCAATGTACAGTGTAGAAACCCCAGAAGATAATGTCACAAGTGGCTAAAAGAGACCGAAAACTCTTTCAGTAACAACTGCTTCCTATTGCATAAATCAAACAAAGGGAACTAAATTTTAATTTTTTTTTTAATCTCTTTTTACCGTAACAAGAAACCCAGTTACGTTAACTACCGTCTCATACGTGCCAGTTACGCGCCCGCGAAAACATGAAAAATCGACTTACGACACATTCCATAGCAGACGACACCTGTTTCTTAAGTGAAATATAGGGATTTTTTTTTCTTTTTCTCTTACTAGGGCCATTGAAATGGCATTGATACTTTGAATATGCTACGATGATCACTGTACAGTGTAGAAATCCCAGGAAATAGTGTCACAAGTGGCTTGAAAAACCGAAAACTCTTTCAGTAGCAACTGATTTCTATTGCATAAATCAAACAAAGGGAACTAAATTTTTATTTATTTTTGAATCTCTTTTTATACCTTGACAAGAAATCCAGTTGCGTTGACTACCGTCTCATACGTGCCAGTTATGCGCCCGCGAAAACAGGAAAAATCGACTTACGGCACATTCCATAGCAGACGACACCTGTTGCTTAAGTCAAATATAGGGATTTTTTTTTCGTTTTCTCTTACCAGGGCCATTGAATTGGTTACGATGACTATCGCACCCATACGTGACCGTTACGTGCTGTGCATAAAATCATAAAATCAACATGGACACTTTCAGAGGCAACTGATACCTGTTGCACAAATCAAAGAAAGGTAAACCAAATTCTTTTTCTTACCAGGGTCACGAAAAACATTGAACCAATTTTGGTGACCGTGTGAGTCATAAGTCGATTTTATGTTTAACCACTGCGCAAAAACATTGATTCAGAAGCAACCAGTTGCTGTTGCATAAACTTTTTCCAATAAGAAATCTTGTTCTCGTTTGAAGAATTTAGAAATAGGCCAATGAAATACAATAAGATGTAAGAATGACTAATAATAAAAATAGGTAAAATAGATAAAATGGCAAAGTTGGGGATTCAACCTCTGACCATCAGGACCCAAAAAAGGTCTTGGTGCAGGGGTCAAACCCTCTTTGACATTGAATAGGCTGAAATGACCCGAAGATTTAACATAGATATACAGAGATTTCCCCCCCTTCCAATCAGCCAATCAAATCTCAGGCCTCTCTTAAATTATCCAATCACAGAAGCTTTTAGAAAATCAAAATGGCGTCCAATCAGCCAATCAAATCTCATCCCTCTCTTCAGATTATCCAATCAGAAAAGCTTTGAGAAATTCAATACTGCGCCCAATCAGCCAATCAAATTGCAGACACACCCCCAGAATTATCCAATCAGAAAGCTTTGAGCCATTTGAAATGGCGCCCGAAAATATCGATAGAAAACAGTGAACAAGAATCGGCATAAAAGTGGATTTCAAGTCTTCTTTGAAGGCTGTTATGCAGTCTTGGCAAACTGCCAGGCATGCACCCTGCACACATGCCAGATTTCACTGAAAATGGGCGAAAATTTAAGAAAACAGGGTGACAGAAGACCTTGTTTTGGTGCCTTCTAGCACCTTGCAAGAGTGACTTCCCCTGATCCCTTGATCCCTTGATTCGATTTGCTTTTCTAATTCAGGCCAACTGCTATACTGTACATCGATACTTTAAATATGCTAAGATGATCAATGTACAGTGTAGAAACCCCAGAAAGTAAGAAAATAATGTCACAAGTGGCTAAAAAAGACTGAAAACTCTTTCAGTAGCAACTGCTTCCTATTCCATAAATCAAACAAAGGGAACTAAATTTTAATATTTTTTTAAATCTCTTTTTACCGTAGTCTCATACTAATATGCTAAGATGATCAATGTACAGTGTAGAAACCCCAGAAGATAATGTCACAAGTGGCTAAAAGAGACCGAAAACTCTTTCAGTAACAACTGCTTCCTATTGCATAAATCAAACAAAGGGAACTAAATTTTAATTTTTTTTTTAATCTCTTTTTACCGTAACAAGAAACCCAGTTACGTTAACTACCGTCTCATACGTGCCAGTTACGCGCCCGCGAAAACATGAAAAATCGACTTACGACACATTCCATAGCAGACGACACCTGTTTCTTAAGTGAAATATAGGGATTTTTTTTTCTTTTTCTCTTACTAGGGCCATTGAAATGGCATTGATACTTTGAATATGCTACGATGATCACTGTACAGTGTAGAAATCCCAGGAAATAGTGTCACAAGTGGCTTGAAAAACCGAAAACTCTTTCAGTAGCAACTGATTTCTATTGCATAAATCAAACAAAGGGAACTAAATTTTTATTTTTTTTTAATCTCTTTTTATACCTTGACAAGAAATCCAGTTGCGTTGACTACCGTCTCATACGTGCCAGTTATGCGCCCGCGAAAACAGGAAAAATCGACTTACGGCACATTCCATAGCAGACGACACCTGTTGCTTAAGTCAAATATAGGGATTTTTTTTTCGTTTTCTCTTACCAGGGCCATTGAATTGGTTACGATGACTATCGCACCCATACGTGACCGTTACGTGGTGTGCATAAAATCATAAAATCAACTTGGACACTTTCAGAGGCAACTGATACCTGTTGCACAAATCAAAGAAAGGTAAACCAAATTCTTTTTCTTACCAGGGTCACGAAAAACATTGAACCAATTTTGGTGACCTTGTGATTCATAAGTCGATTTTATGTTTAACCACTGCGCAAAAACATTGATTCAGAAGCAACCAGTTGCTGTTGCATAAACTTTTTCCAATAAGAAATCTTGTTATCGTTTGAAGAATTTAGAAATAGGCCAATGAAATACAATAAGATGTAAGAATGACTAATAATAAAAATAGGTAAAATAGATAAAATGGCAAAGTTGGGGATTCAACCTCTGACCATCAGGACCCAAAAACGGTCTTGGTGCAGGGATCAAAGCCTCTTTGCCATTGAATAGGCTGAAATGACCCGAAGATTTAACATAGATATACAGAGATTTCCCCCCCTTCCAATCAGCCAATCAAATCTCAGGCCTCTCTTAAATTATCCAATCACAGAAGCTTTTAGAAAATCAAAATGGCGTCCAATCAGCCAATCAAATCTCATCCCTCTCTTCAGATTATCCAATCAGAAAAGCTTTGAGAAATTCAATACTGCGCCCAATCAGCCAATCAAATTGCAGACACACCCCCAGAATCATCCAATCAGAAAGCTTTGAGCCATTTGAAATGGCGCCCGAAAATATCGATAGAAAACAGTGAACAAGAATCGGCATAAAAGTGGATTTCAAGTCTTCTTTGAAGGCTGTTATGCAGTCCTTGGCAAACTGCCAGGCATGCACCCTCCACACATGCCAGATTTCACTGAAAATGGGCGAAAATTTAAGAAAACAGGGTGACAGAAGACCTTGTTTTGGTGCCTTCTAGCACCTTGCAAGAGTGACTTCCCCTGATCCCTTGATCCCTCGATTCGATTTGCTTTTCTAATTCAGGCCAACTGCTATACTGTACATCGATACTTTAAATATGCTAAGATGATCAATGTACAGTGTAGAAACCCCAGAAAATAAGAAAATAATGTCACAAGTGGCTAAAAAAGACTGAAAACTCTTTCAGTAGCAACTCCTTCCTATTGCATAAATCAAACAAAGGGTCTTAAATTTTAATTTTTTTTTTTAATCTCTTTTTACCGTAACAAGAAACCCAGTTACGTTAATTACAGTCTCATACGTGACAGTTACGTGCCCGCGAAAACATGAAAAATCAACTTACGACACGTTCCATAGCAGACGACACCTGTTGCTTAAGTCAAATATAGGGAATTTTTTTTGTTTTTTTTCTCTTACTAGGGCCATTTTATTGGCATTGATACTTTGAATATGCTAAGATGATCAATGTACAGTGTAGAAACCCCAGAAGATAATGTCACAAGTGGCTAAAAGAGACCGAAAACTCTTTCAGTAGCAACTGCTTCCTGTTTCATAAATCAAACAAAGGGAACTAAATTTTAATTTTTTTTTTTAATCTTTTTTTACCGTAACAAGAAATACAGTTACGTTAACTACCGTCTCATACGTGCCAGTTACGCGCCCGCGAAAACATGAAAAATCGACTTACGACACATTCCATAGCAGACGACACCTGTTGCTTAAGTCAAATATAGGGATTTTTGTTTTTTCTTTTTCTCTTACTAGGGCCATTGAAATGGTATTGATACTTTGAATATGCTAAGATGATCACTGTACAGTGTAGAAATCCCAGGAAATAGTGTCACAAGTGGCTTGAAAAACCGAAAACTCTTTCAGTAGCAACTGATTTCTATTGCATAAATCAAACAAAGGGAACTAAATTTTTTTTTTTTTTAATCTCTTTTTATACCTTGACAAGAAATCCAGTTGATTGACTACCATCTCATACGTGCCAGTTATGCGCCCGCGAAAACATGAAAATTCGACTTACGGCACATTCCATAGCAGACGACACCTGTTGCTTAAGTCAAATATAGGGAATTTTTTTTCGTTTTCTCTTACTAGGGCCATTGAATTGGTTACGATGACTATCGCACCCATACGTGACCGTTACATGCTGTGCATAAAATCATAAAATCAACTTGGACACTTTCAGAGGCAACTGATACCTGTTGCACAAATCAAAGAAAGGTAAACCAAATTCTTTTTCTTACCAAGGTCACGAAAAACATTGAACAAATTTTGGTGACCGTGTGAGTCATAAGTCGATTTTATGTTTAACCACTGCGCAAAAACATTGATTCAGAAGCAACCAGTTACTGTTGCATAAACTTTTTCCAATAAGAAATCTTGTTCTTGTTTGAAGAATTTAGAAATAGGCCAATGAAATACAATAAGATGTAAGAATGACTAATAATAAAAATAGGTAAAATATATAAAATGGCAAAGTTGGGGATTCAACCTCTGACCATCAGGACCCAAAAAAGTCTTGGTGCAGCGGTCAAACCCTCTTTGCCATTGAATAGGCTGAAATGACCCGAAGATTTAACATAGATATACAGAGATTTCCCCCCTTCCAATCAGCCAATCAAATCTCAGGCCTCTCTTAAATTATCCAATCACAGAAGCCTTTAGAAAATCAAAATGGCGTCCAATCAGCCAATCAAATGTCATCCCTCTCTTTAGATTATCCAATCAGAAAAGCTTTGAGAAATTCAATACTGCGCCCAATCAGCCAATCAAATTGCAGACACACCACCAGAATCATCCAATCAGAAAGCTTTGAGCCATTTGAAATGGCGCCCGAAAATATCGATAGAAAACAGTGAACAAGAATCGGCATAAAAGTGGATTTCAAGTCTTCTTTGAAGGCTGTTATGCAGTCCTTGGCAAACTGCCAGGCATGCACCCTCCACACATGCCAGATTTCACTGAAAATGGGCGAAAATTTAAGAAAACAGGGTGACAGAAGACCTTGATTTGGTGCCTTCTAGCACCTTGCAAGAGTGACTTCCCCTGATCCCTTGATCCCTTGATTCGATTTGCTTTTCTAATTCAGGCCAACTGCTATACTGTACATCGATACTTTAAATATGCTAAGATGATCAATGTACAGTGTAGAAACCCCAGAAAATAAGAAAATAATGTCACAAGTGGCTAAAAAAGACCGAAAACTCTTTCAGTAGCAACTGCTTCCTATTGCATAAATCAAACAAAGGGAACTAAATTTTAATTTTTTTTTTTAATCTCTTTTTACCGTAACAAGAAACCCAGTTACGTTAACTACCGTCTCATACGTGCCAGTTACGCGCCCGCAAAAACATGAAAAATCGACTTACGACACATTCCATAGCAGACGACACCTGTTGCTTAAGTCAAATATAGGGTTTTATTTTTTTTCTTTTTCTCTTACTAGGGCCATTGAAATGGCATTGATACTTTGAATATGCTAAGATGATCAATGTACAGTGTAGAAATCCCAGGAAATAGCGTCACAAGTGGCTTGAAAAACCGAAAACTCTTTCAGTAGCAACTGCTTCCTATTGCATAAATCAAACAAAGGGAACTAAATTTTTATTTTGTTTTGAATCTCTTTTTATACATTGACAAGAAATCCAGTTGCGTTGACTACCGTCTCATACGTGCCTGTTATGCGCCTGTGAAAACACGAAAAATCGACTTACGGCACATTCCATAGCAGACGACACCTGTTGCTTAAGTCAAATATAGGGAATTTTTTTTTTTTTCGTTTTCTCTTACTAGGGCCATTGAATTGGTTACGATGACTATCGCACCCATACGTGACCGTTACGTGCTGTGCATAAAATCATAAAATCAACTTGGACACTTTCAGAGGCAACTGATACCTGTTGCACAAATCAAAGAAAGGTAAACCAAATTCTTTTTCTTACCAGAGTCACGAAAAACATTGAACCAATTTTGGTGACCGTGTGAGTCATAAGTCGATTTTATGTTTAACCACTGCGCAAAAACATTGATTCAGAAGCAACCAGTTGCTGTTGCATAAACTTTTTCCAATAAGAAATCTTGTTCTCGTTTGAAGAATTTAGAAATAGGCCAATGAAATACAATAAGATGTAAGAATGACTAATAATAAAAATAGGTAAAATAGATAAAATGGCAAAGTTGGGGATTCAACCTCTGACCATCAGGACCCAAAAAAGGTCTTGGTGCAGGCGTCAAACCCTCTTTGCCATTGAATAGGCTGAAATGACCCGAAGATTTAACATAGATATACAGAGATTTCCCCCCCTTCCAATCAGCCAATCAAATCTCAGGCCTCTCTTAAATTATCCAATCACAGAAGCTTTTAGAAAATCAAGACCCCCAGCTAGGCGGGGGGATAGAAATAGCTCAGCTGTCGCACTACAGTAGGGGTAAGACCCCCCCATTGTGCCTGCCTGTTTGCCGTGGTCTGCAACTCTTGTCGTTCGATGACGGGATCCTGGTGGTTGAGTGGATTCAGAGCTCGGCCCTTTGATAGCTCTGTTTTCGCAACACACCACTTTGGCCCTGAACTGAACTAAACCAGAGGTCAGGAAGGCCCGTCCTGATCAATCGGCTGGTCATGCCTTGCCCTAGGGCATCTAATATTCTTATTTTTACATCCTTCTCTCAATTGAATTTACCATCTTCTCCATATCTAATCCACATATCACAACTTTTTCAGATGTTATATTTCTTGTTCAGCCCTAGAAGGCGGTGGCTCATGGGTCAATCGGGTGAAAGTTTTTTGGTATTTGGCAGACATTTGTAACCTTTCAATGATTGTCTAAGCTTGGTAGGACTTTCTGCGAGAATGCATCTGTCCAGTCTAGCCCTTTCATACCGAGTATACCACTGATGTATCCCTGTCATGGTCTGCGAATGGGTTTTCCCCGGACCATGTCCCCTTGTTGGGCTCCGTGGCGGGTGGGGAGCATCGGTGGTGAAACTTTTAACACAAACATGGCGTCCCAAAAAAAGGCCAAGCTCAATGAAAGCAAGCGCCCTCTTTCAGATAGCGAATCTGAAACGGAACCTTCTATTTCTACTTCTTCTTTTCACTGTCCACGCTTTATTGTTATCCAGTCCCAAGATCCTACAAAACCTGTCACAAAACTCTCTCCTTTTATAATAGAAAAACAAATATCTAGCATCCTTGGAACTCCAAAATCTGTTAAAAAACTGAAAGACCAGACCCTCCTAGTTGAATGTCTCACTAATCAACAAGCACTGAATCTTTAAAAAAACACAAAATTCTTTGACATGGACGTTAAAATTTTCCCACATCCTTCACTCAATTCTTGCAAAGGAGTAATTAGATGCAAAGAGCTTACATACTGCAACTCCTTACAAGAAATTAAAGACAACCTAAATTAACAAGGTGTATCCGATGTTCAGCGGATTTCTGTACGCAGAGATGGAGAACAGAGACTTACAAACACATACATTTTAACATTTTCTTCACCTGTTCTTCCAACCTCTATCAAGATAGGCTTCCAAGTAGTAAAAGTAGATGTGTATGTGCCAAACCCCTTGCGATGTTTTAAATGCCAGCGGTACGGCCATCACATCAGTAAATGTCCAAATCAAGAAACATGCTCTAAATGTGCTCATCAAGGACCTGACCATGAAAGTACTACTTATTCAAATCCTCCTCTTTGCATTAATTGTAAGTCTCAACACTCTACTTTTTCAAGAGAGTGTCCTGTATGGAGGGAAGAAAAAGAAATCCTTTCCATTAAATATAACAATAATGTTAGCTTTCCAGAAGCAAGGAAAATATTTGAACAACGCAAGAAAACCTCTTCTAGTCCTAGTTATGCAGGTGTTGTTGGCTCGTCAACTGAAAAGCACGACTGCAGCACTTGTAAAATTCTTGCGAAAGTTCTACTTCAAAAATTTCCTGATGTAGCTTCTGAGCTGAAAGAACTTCTCCCTCCATCCACCTTGTCCAAACTAATTCCTGACTCTCCATCTGCATCTAAAACAAACACAACCTCTTCTGCATCCTCAAAACCCACAAACTCTCAAAGTAGTTCTTCAAAAAAAACGTCAAAGCCATCTACCTCTTCGCAAAATATCTCTTCACAGAAAACTTCAAAGCCATCTCCCCCTTCACAACAGCCTCCAAAGAAACCCCAACCTCCATCTTCACAGTCTACAACCAAATCTAACGTCTCATCTAAAGACAACAAACCTAATCATACACCCCGACCTCCTAAGAGGTCTTCTTCCAAATCTAGACCACAACCCAGAGATACCCAAGGATCTTGTGAAATCACTGTCAAAGTAAATTATCCTGTCCCTACCTCCAACAGATTTTCGGAGCTAGAGGACATGGATGCAGATGCTGATAATCTGGAAGGTGAGGCTTCAGATTCAGAAGCCTCTATTTGATCCATTTCCAAAGATCCTTGGAACAAGGACGCTGACACTTGGCACTCGTCCAAACCCGATACAACTGTAATGAAATCTTAACCAACCTATTTTAAAATGCATTGTCGAGATCTGAAGTCAAACTTTGACGAACTTTCCCTTTTAATCAATGATCACAAACCAGTTGCTGTTTGTCTGCAAGAAACCTTCCTTAAATGGGAGGATGATATCACTATCAAATATCATTCCATTTACAATAAGATTTTTACCGAAGGCGAAAAAGCCAGAGGTGGTGTTTCTATTGTTGTTAACAACAACATTCCTCATAAAGTTATCTCTCTTAATACAAACTTGCAAGCTGTTGCCATCAGGTTATCTTTACACAGTGCTGTTACACTGTGTTCTTTATATCTTCCCCCGAGCACACCTATCAATAAGACCAATCTGAATGATCTCATTTCCCAATTGCCATCCCCCTATATTCTTGCTGGGGACTTTAATGGTCACAATGTTATGTGGGGTTGCGATGACACTAACCAGAGAGGTTTACAGTTGGAGAGCTTCATTTCGAACAACTCTTTGTCTTTCATGAATGATAACAAGTCCAAAACCTACTTGCATCCAGCAACTGGATCTTACTCTTCCATTGATCTAACCTTATGCAGCCCAGTCTTACTTCCCAATTTCACCTGGAAAGTGACTGAGGATTTGTGTGGAAGTGATCACTTCCCCATTATCTTTTCATCTACACAACCATCCAGCAGTGTACGACCGCAGAAATGGAAGCTTTCCAAAGCCAATTGGAACAGATTTGAAACCCTCTGTGAACAGACCATTACACATGACAAATTTGGAGATTGCGATGATCCTGCAAAACTTTATACTTCCCTATTAATTGATGCAGCTAAACAGTCCGTCCCTCAGACCTCGACAAATCCAAAACGTCCTGACAAGCCTTGGTACAATGATGATTGTAAACAGGCTGTCAGAGACAGAAAACAAGCCCTTAGAAAGTTTAACCTCAGGCCTACCAAAGAAAATCATAACCTATTCCGTATTTCCAGGGCAAAGGCCCGTCGTACCATTAGAGAAAGTAAGCGCAAGGCTTGGAGACAATATGTCTCTAAATTAAACAGTAGAACTACTGCTAAAAAAACCTGGGACATGATCAGAAAGATCAATGGCAAAGACCAGCCCCCTCTTAGTCACCTTGAAGTTAACAATACTTCGTTTGAATTGCCCCAGGATATAGCTGATGCTCTTGCCGACAACTTTTGCAAAAAGTCTTCCTCTGCAAACTATTCTGAAAAGTTTCAGAGGAATAAAGCCAGAGAAGAAAAGAAAAAACTTAATTTCAATTCTTCTAATTCAGAGCATTATAATAAACTCTTCACCTTTAAAGAATTAAAATCTGCTCTGAATAAAGATCACGATTCTTCTCCTGGCCAAGATAAAGTTCATTACCAGTTTTTAAAACACTTACCTTTTACTTCTCTCTCAGTTTTACTTGATATTTTTAATGATATCTGGCAGTCAGGAGTTTTTCCTTCATCCTGGCGGGAGGCACTAGTCATTCCTATCCCAAAACCTGGCAAGGATGCTAATGACCCGGCTAACTATCGTCCAATAGCTCTTACTAGTTGTCTCTGCAAGACCCTAGAACGTATGGTCAACGACAGGCTTGTCTGGTTTTTAGAGAAAAACAACCTCATCGTTGATGTACAGAGTGGATTTCGTCGCCAACGTGGCACCATCGATCATCTTGTCCGCTTTGAAACCTTTGTCAGAGAAGCCTTCATTAATAGACAGCATGTAGTATCTGTCTTTTTCGACCTTGAAAGTGCTTACGATACGACTTGGAAATATGGAATTCTTAAAGACTTGCGTGACTTTGGTATTCGAGGCCGTCTTCCTCTTTTTATTTCAGCCTTCTTGGATGAACGTCTTTTCCGCGTCCGAGTTGGTAATACTGTCTCGGGAGCCCATGAACAGGAGATGGGTGTACCCCAAGGATGTATTCTCTCTGTTACACTTTTCAGTGTTAAAATAAACAGTATAGTTAAAGCTATCTGTCCTGGTGTAGACTGTTCCCTTTACGTTGATGACTTCGTTATATGCTTCAGATCTCGAAATATGAATATTATTGAGAGACAACTTCAACAGTGTCTTAACAAACTCCAAACGTGGTCTGATGAAAATGGCTTCAAATTTTCAAAGTCCAAAACTAAGTGCATGCACCTCTGTAATCTACGAGGTGTTCATCCAGACCCTGAACTGTATTTGGACAAAACTAAAATTGAAGTCGTTTCTGAGTTTAAATTTCTTGGAGTCATCTTTGACAGAAAGCTTTCATTCCTTCCTCACATCACTGCACTTAAAAAGAAGTGCAAGAAGGCTCTTAATCTTCTTAAAGTTGTGGCCCATTCTGAATGGGGAGCAGACCGTAAAGTCCTCTTGCGACTTTATCGGTCTTTAGTTCGCTCCAAATTAGACTATGGATCTATTGTATACGGATCTGCCCGTAAATCTTACCTGAAAATTCTCGATTCTATACACCACGAAGGTCTACGTCTTGTACTTGGAACTTTCAGAACTTCTCCCGTCAATAGTCTGTATGTTGAGGCTAATGAACCTTCTCTTTCTTACAGGAGGGAAAAACTCTCGCTTCAATATCTTTTAAAACTGAAGTCCAATCATTTTAATCCAACTCATAACATTGTTTTTAAACCTCAATATAAACGTCTTTTTAAAAGGAAACCAAATGTTATTCCTCCATTTGGTATCCGCATGAAGCCCATTGTAGATAACCTTGGCATAGACACTGAGTCTATTGCCGACTATAAAATCTCTGAAATCCCTCCATGGACACTAAACAGTGCAGAATTCAGATTTGACCTTGCATCTGACAAAAAGTCTGTCACGGATAGAACTGTGTTTCATGCTAGATACAACGAGATAAAGGAGCATTATTTTTCCTTCAAACCCATCTATACAGATGGATCTAAAGAAGGAAATTCAGTAGCAGGTGCAGCTGTGTATGGACAAAGGAGCCTAAAGTGCCGCCTTCCAAACAACTCCTCTATCTTCTCTGCTGAAATTAAAGCAATTGATTTTGCCCTTAATCTAGCTGAACGTTCTAATTCCAACCGTTTCATTATCTTTTCGGACTCTTTGTCAACATTACAAGCCCTTTCACATCAATACCTTGAGAATCCCTTAATCTGTAGTTTACTCGAAAGGATCTCACAAATTTCTTCTATGAATAGATTGGTGTTCTGCTGGCTTCCAAGTCATGTAGGCATCAAAGGCAACGAAAATGCCGATAGGTCTGCCAAATCTGCACTTAACCTTCCCATTTCAGATTTTAAAGTTCCACACACTGATTTTAAATCCTCCGTTTTAACACATATCCAATCTTCTTGGCAATCCCAGTGGGATGCTGATGTTTTCAATAAACTGCATTCAGTTAAACCGTCCCTTGGCGAATGGTACCCCGTTTACAGGTCTGTTCGTCGAGAAGAAGTGATAATTGCACGACTTCGAATTGGCCAGTCACGCATCACACATTCCTGGCTCTTGACCAGAGATGATGCCCCTGAATGTATTCCATGCAATACATCCTTTTCTGTAAAACATATCCTACTAGATTGCATTGACTTCCAGCCAGTTCGTTCAAAATATTTCAACGTCAATAGTTTGAAAAATCTTTTTGATTCTGTTAGCGTTGAATCTATTATCGCTTTCACAAAGGAGATTGGCATTTACAATAAACTGTGATATTTACTCTTGAGTTTCTTACTCATCTTTTTACAACATTCTTTGTTCCTTTAATATTCAGTTTGCATCTCCTTAATGGGAGGATTAGCCCTCTTGGGGGCATCTTATCTCATTGGAGACGGACCTCTTTAATGGGAGTATACTGATCCCATTGGAGGCTCCACACTTAACCAGTTTTAACACTCATTTCCAAAGAAAAATAATATTCACAGTATTACCTTTTTAATCTAAAATTTAGGAGTAGGAAGGGATGCCCAGCCACTCAATATCATATTTTATGAACATTAAAACTTTTGAGTAGGTAGAGATTGCCCTTTATGCATATTATACATAATCCTTCTTAATTCAACTCTTTTACTATTATCAATATATTCAAACATTTTTCGATTTAAAAATTCTACTTTATTCATCTTTTAACACAGATATGCACGCTAAATGACCAAAGCTGTCGATGCGCCATAAAACAACATTCATTCATTTAGAAAATCAAAATGGCGTCCAATCAGCCAATCAAATCTCATCCCTCTCTTCAGATTATCCAATCAGAAAAGCTTTGAGAAATTCAATACTGCGCCCAATCAGCCAATCAAATTGCAGACACACCCCCAGAATCATCCAATCAGAAAGCTTTGAGCCATTTGAAATGGCGCCCGAAAATATCGATAGAAAACAGTGAACAAGAATCAGCATAAAAGTGGATTTCAAGTCTTCTTTGAAGGCTGTTATGCAGTCCTTGGCAAACTGCCAGGCATGCACCCTCCACACATGCCAGATTTCACTGAAAATGGGCGAAAATTTAAGAAAACAGGGTGACAGAAGACCTTGTTTTGGTGCCTTCTAGCACCTTGCAAGAGTGACTTCCCCTGATCCCTTGATCCCTTGATTCGATTTGCTTTTCTAATTCAGGCCAACTGCTATACTGTACATCGATACTTTAAATATGCTAAGATGATGAATGTACAGTGTAGAAATCCCAGAAAATAAGAAAATAATGTCACAAGTGGCTAAAAAAGACTGAAAACTCTTTCAGTAGCAACTGCTTCCTATTGCATAAATGATACAAAGGGAATTAATTTTAATTTTTTTTTTTTAATCTCTTTTTACCGTAACAAGAAACCCAGTTACGTTGACTACCGTCTCATACGTGCCAGTTACGCACCCGCGAAAACAGGAAAAATCGACTTACGACACATTCCATAGCAGACGACACCTGTTGCTTAAGTCAAATATAGGGATTTTTTTTTGTTCTTTTCCTCTTACTAGGGCCATTTTATTGGCATTGATACTTTGAATATGCTAAGATGATCAATGTACAGTGTAGAAACCCCAGAAGATAATGTCACAAGTGGCTAAAAGAGACCGAAAACTCTTTCAGTAGCAATTGCTTCCTATTGCATAAATCAAACAAAGGGAACTAAATTTTAATTTTTTTTTTTTTAATCTCTTTTTACCGTAACAAGAAACCCAGTTACGTTAATTACCGGCTCATACGTGCCAGTTACGCGCGCGCAAAAACATGAAAAATCGACTTACGACACATTCCATAGCAGACGACACCTGTTGCTTAAGTCAAATATAGGGATTTTGTTTTTCTTTTTCTCTTACTAGGGCCATTGAAATGGCATTGATACTTTGAATATGCTAAGATGATCACTGTACAGTGTAGAAATCCCAGGAAATAGTGTCACAAGTGGCTTGAAAAACCGAAAACTCTTTCAGTAGCAACTGATTTCTATTGCATAAATCAAACAAAGGGAACTAAATTTTTATTTTTTTTTTAATCTCTTTTTATACATTGACAAGAAATCCAGTTGCGTTGACTACCGTCTCATACGTGCCAGTTATTCGCCCGCGAAAAAGAAAAATCGACTTACGGCACATTCCATGGCAGACGACACCTGTTGCTTAAGTCAAATATAGGGAATTTTTTTTCGTTTTCTCTTACTAGGGCCATTGAATTGGTTACGATGACTATCGCACCCATACGTGACCGTTACGTGCTGTGCATAAAATCATAAAATCAACTTGGACACTGTCAGAGGCAACTGATACCTGTTGCACAAATCAAAGAAAGGTAAACCAAATTCTTTTTCTTACCAGGGTCACGAAAAACATTGAACCAATTTTGGTGACCGTGTGAGTCATAAGTCGATTTTATGTTTAACCACTGCGCAAAAACATTGATTCAGAAGCAACCAGTTGCTGTTGCATAAACTTTTTCCAATAAGAAATTTTGTTCTTGTTTGAAGAATTTAGAAATAGGCCAATGAAATACAATAAGATGTAAGAATGACTAATAATAAAAATAGGTAAAATAGATAAAATGGCAAAGTTGGGGATTCAACCTCTGACCATCAGGACCCAAAAAAGGTCTTGGTGCAGGCGTCAAACCCTCTTTGCCATTGAATAGGCTGAAATGACCCGAAGATTTAACATAGATATACAGAGATTTCCCCCCCTTCCAATCAGCCAATCAAATCTCAGGCCTCTCTTAAATTATCCAATCACAGAAGCTTTTAGAAAATCAAAATGGCGTCCAATCAGTCAATCAAATGTCATCCCTCTCTTCAGATTATCCAATCAGAAAAGCTTTGAGAAATTCAATACTGCGCCCAATCAGCCAATCAAATTGCAGACACACCCCCAGAATCATCCAATCAGAAAGCTTTGAGCCATTTGAAATGGCGCCCGAAAATATCGATAGAAAACAGTGAACAAGAATCGGCATAAAAGTGGATTTCAAGTCTTCTTTGAAGGCTGTTATGCAGTCCTTGGCAAACTGCCAGGCATGCACCCTCCACACATGCCAGATTTCACTGAAAATGGGCGAAAATTTAAGAAAACAGGGTGACAGAAGACCTTGTTTTTGTGCCTTCTAGCACCTTGCAAGAGTGACTTCCCCTGATCCCTTGATCCCTTGATTCGATTTGCTTTTCTAATTCAGGCCAACTGCTATAATGTACATCGATACTTTAAATATGCTAAGATGATCAATGTACAGTGTAGAAACCCCAGAAAATAAGAAAATAATGTCACAAGTGGCTAAAAAAGACTGAAAACTCTTTCAGTAGCAACTGCTTCCTATTACATAAATCAAACAAAGGGAACTAAATTTTAATTTTTTTTTTTAATCTCTTTTTACCGTAACAAGAAACACAGTTACATTAACTACCGTCTCATACGTGCCAGTTACGCATCCGCGAAAACAGGAAAAATCGACTGACGGCACATTCCATAGCAGACGACACGTGTTGCTTGTCAAATATAGGGAATTTTTTTTGTTCTTTTTCTTTTACTAGGGCCATTTTATTGGCATTGATACTTTGAATATGCTAAGATGATCAATGTACAGTGTAGAAACCCCAGAAGATAATGTCACAAGTGGCTAAAAGAGACCGAAAACTCTTTCAGTAGCAACTGCTTCCTATTGCATAAATCAAACAAAGGGAACTAAATTTAAATTTTTTTTTTAATCTCTTTTTACCGTAAGAAGAAACCCAGTTACGTTAACTACCGCCTCATACGTGCCAGTTACGCGCCCGCGGAAACATGAAAAATCTACTTATGACACATTCCATAGCAGACGACACCTGTTGCTTAAGTCAAATATAGGGATTTTTTTTTTTTTTCCTTTTTCTCTTACTAGGGCCATTTTATTGGCATTGATACTTTGAATATGCTAAGTTGATCAATGTACAGTGTAGAAACCCCAGAAGATAATGTCACAAGTGGCTAAAAGAGACCGAAAACTCTTTCAGTAGCAACTGCTTCCTATTGCATAAATCAAACAAAGGGAACTAAATTTAAATTTTTTTTTTTAATCTCTTTTTACCGTAAGAAGAAACCCAGTTACGTTAACTACCGCCTCATACGTGCCAGTTACGCGCCCGCGGAAACATGAAAAATCTACTTATGACACATTCCATAGCAGACGACACCTGTTGCTTAAGTCAAATATAGGGATTTTTTTTTTCCTTTTTCTCTTACTAGGGCCATTTTATTGGCATTGATACTTTGAATATGCTAAGTTGATCAATGTACAGTGTAGAAACCCCAGAAGATAATGTCACAAGTGGCTAAAAGAGACCGAAAACTCTTTCAGTAGCAACTGCTTCCTATTGCATAAATCAAACAAAGGGAACTAAATTTTAATTTTTTTTTTTAATCTCTTTTTACCGTAACAAGAAACCCAGTTACGTTAACTACCGTCTCATACGTGCCAGTTACGCGCCCGCGAAAACATGAAAAATCGACTTACGACACATTCCATAGCAGACGACACCTGTTGCTTAAGTCAAATATAGGGATTTTTTTTTCTTTTTCTCTTACTAGGGCCATTTTATTGGCATTGATACTTTGAATATGCTAAGATGATCGCTGTACAGTGTAGAAATCCCAGGAAATAATGTTACAAATGGCTTGAAAAACCGAAAACTCTTTCAGTAGCTACTGATTTCTATTGCATAAATCAAACAAAGGGAACTAAATTTTTATTTTTATTTTAATCTCTTTTTATACCTTGAGAAGAAATCCAGTTGCGTTGACTACCGTCTCATATGTGCCAGTTATACGCCCGCGAAAACATGAAAAATCGACTTACGGCACATTCCATAGCAGACGACACCTGTTGCTTAAGTCAAATATAGGGAATTTTTTTTTTTTTCGTTTTCTCTTACTAGGGCCATTGAATTGGTTACGATGACTATCGCACCCATACGTGACCGTTACGTGCTGTGCATAAAATCATAAAATCAACTTGGACACTTTCAGAGGCAACTGATGACCTGTTGCACAAATCAAAGAAAGGTAAACCAAATTCTTTTTCTTACCAGGGTCACGAAAAACATTGAACCAATTTTGGTGACCGTGTGTGTCATAAGTCGATTTTATGTTTAACCACTGCGCAAAAACATTGATTCAGAAGCAACCAGTTGCTGTTGCATAAACTTTTTCCAATAAGAAATCTTGTTCTTGTTTGAAGAATTTAGAAATAGGCCAATGAAATACAATAAGATGTAAGAATGACTAATAATAAAAATAGGTAAAACAGATAAAATGGCAAAGTTGGGGATTCAACCTCTGACCATCAGGACCCAAAAAAGGTCTTGGTGCAGGGGTCAAACCCTCTTTGCCATTGAATAGGCTGAAATGACCCGAAGATTTAACATAGATATACAGAGATTTCCCCCCCTTCCAATCAGCCAATCAAATCTCAGGCCTCTCTTAAATTATCCAATCACAGAAGCTTTTAGAAAATCAAAATGGCGTCCAATCAGCCAATCAAATGTCATCCCTCTCTTCAGATTATCCAATCAGAAAAGCTATGAGAAATTCAATACAGCGCCCAATCAGCCAATCAAATTGCAGACACACCCCCAGAATCATCCAATCAGAAAGCTTTGAGCCATTTGAAATGGCGCCCGAAAATATCGATAGAAAACAGTGAACAAGAATCGGCATAAAAGTGAATTTCAAGTCTCCACACATGCCAGATTTCACTGAAAATGGACGAAAATTTGAGAAAACAGGGTGACAGAAGACCTTGTTTTGGTGCCTTCTAGCACCTTGCAAGAGTGACTTCCCCTGATCCCTTGATCCCTTGATTCGATTTGCTTTTCTAATTCAGGCCAACTGCTATACTGTACATCGATACTTTAAATATGCTAAGATGATCAATGTACAGTGTAGAAACCCCAGAAAATAAGAAAATAATGTCACAAGTGGCTAAAAAAGACTGAAAACTCTTTCAGTAGCAACTGCTTCCTATTACATAAATCAAACAAAGGGAACTAAATTTAATTTTTTTTTTTTAATCTCTTTTTACCGTAACAAGAAACCCAGTTACGTTGACTACCGTCTCATACGTGCCAGTTACGAACCCGCAAAAACAGGAAAAATCGACTTACGGCACATTCCATAGCAGACGACACCTGTTGCTTAAGTCAAATATAGGGAATTTTTTTTCTTCTTTTTCTCTTACTAGGGCCATTTTATTGGCATTGATACTTTGAATATGCTAAGATGATCAATGGACAGTGTAGAAACCCCAGAAGATAATGTCACAAGTGGCTAAAAGAGACCGAAAACTCTTTCAGTAGCAAATGCTTCCTATTACATAAATCAAAGGGAACTAAATTTTAATTTTTTTTTTTAATCTCTTTTTACCGTAAGAAGAAACCCAGTTACGTTAACTACCGTCTCATACGTGCCAGTTACGTGCCTGCGAAAACATGAAAAATCGACTTACGACACATTCCATAGCAGACGACACCTGTTGCTTAAGTCAAATATAGGGAATTTTTTTTTCTTTTTCTCTTACTAGGGCCATTGTAATGGCATTGATACTTTGAATATGCTAAGATGATCACTGTACAGTGTAGAAATCCCAGGAAATAATGTCACAAGTGGCTTGAAAAACCGAAAACTCGTTCAGTAGCAACTGATTTCTATTGCATAAATCAAACAAAAGGAACAAAATTTGTATTTTTTTTTTAATCTCTTTTTATACATTGACAAGAAATCCAGTTGCGTTCATTACGATCTCATACGTGCCAGTTATGCGCCCGCGAAAACATGAAAAATCGACTTACGGCACATTCCATAGCAGACGACACCTGTTGCTTAAGTCAAACATAGGGATTTTTTTTTTGTTCTTTTTCTCTTACTAGGGCCATTTTATTGGCATTGATACTTTGAATATGCTAAGATGATCACTGTACAGTGTAGAAATCCCAGGAAATAGTGTCACAAGTGGCTTGAAAAACCGAAAACTCTTTCAGTAGCAACTGATTTCTATTGCATAAATCAAACAAAGGGAACTAAATTTTTATTTTTTTTTTAATCTCTTTTTATACATTGACAAGAAATGCAGTTGCGTTTACTACCGTCTCATACGTGCCAGTTATGCGCCCGCGAAAACTGGAAAAATCGACTTACGGCACATTCCATAGCAGACGACACCTGTTGCTTAAGTCAAATATAGGGAATTTTTTTTTCGTTTTCTCTTACTAGGGCCATTGAATTGGTTACGATGACTATCGCACCCATACGTGACCGTTACGTGCTGTGCATAAAATCATAAAATCAACTGGGACACTTTCAGAGGCAACTGATACCTGTTGCACAAATCAAAGAAAGGTAAACCAAATTCTTTTTCTTACAAGGGTCACAAAAAACATTGAACCAATTTTGGTGACCATGTGTGTCATAAGTCGATTTTATGTTTAACCACTGCGCAAAAACATTGATTCAGAAGCAACGAGTTGTTGTTGCATAAACTTTTTCCAATAAGAAATCTTGTTCTTGTTTGAAGAATTTAGAAATAGGCCAATGAAATACAATAAGATGTAAAAATGACTAATAATAAAAATAGGTAAAATAGATAAAATGGCAAAGTTGGGGATTCAACCTCTGACCATCAGGACCCAAAAACGGTCTTGGTGCAGGGGTCAAACCCTCTTTGCCATAGAATAGGCTGAAATGACCCGAAGATTTAACATAGATATACAGAGATTTCCCCCCTTCCAATCAGCCAATCAAATCTCAGGCCTCTCTTAAATTATCCAATCAAAGAAGCTTTTAGAAAATCAAAATGGCGTCCAATCAGCCAATCAAATCTCATTCCTCTCTTCAGATTATCCAATCAGAAAAGCTTTGAGAAATTCAATACTGCGCCCAATCAGCCAATCAAATTGCAGACACACCCCCAGAATCATCCAATCAGAAAGCTTTGAGCCATTTGAAATGGCGCCCGAAAATATCGATAGAAAACAGTGAACAAGAATCGGCATAAAAGTGGATTTCAAGTCTTCTTTGAAGGCTGTTATGCAGTCCTTGGCAAACTGCCAGGCATGCACCCTCCACACATGCCAGATTTCACTGAAAATGGGCGAAAATTTAAGAAAACAGGGTGACAGAAGACCTTGTTTTGGTGCCTTCTAGCACCTTGCAAGAGTGACTTCCCCTGATCCCTTGATCCCTTGATTCAATTTGCTTTTCTAATTCAGGCCAACTGCTATACTGTACATTGATACTTTAAATATGCTAAGATGATCAATGTACAGTGTAGAAACCCCAGAAAATAAGAAAATAATGTCACAAGTGGCTAAAAAAGACTGAAAACTCTTTCAGTAGCAACTGCTTCCTATTGCATAAATCAAACAAAGGGAACTAAATTTTAATTTTTTTTTTTTAATCTCTTTTTACCGTAACAAGAAACCCAGTTACGTTGACTACCGTCTCATACGTGCCAGTTACGCACCCGTGAAAACAGGAAAAATCGATTTACGGCACATTCCATAGCAGACGACACCTGTTGCTTAAGTCAAATATAGGGAATTTTTTTTGTTCTTTTTCTCTTACTAGGGCCATTTTATTGGCATTGATACTTTGAATATGCTAAGTTGATCAATGTACAGTGTCGAAACCCCAGAAGATAATGTCACAAGTGGCTAAAAGAGACCGAAAACTCTTTCAGTAGCAACTGCTTCCTATTGCATAAATCAAACAAAGGGAACTAAATTTTAATTTTTTTTTTAAATCTCTTTTTACTGTAACAAGAAACCCAGTTACGTTAACTACCGTCTCATACGTGCCAGTTACGTGCCCGCGAAAACATGAAAAATCGACTTACGACACATTCCATAGCAGACGACACCTGTTGCTTAAGTCAAATATAGGGATTTTTTTTTTCTTTTTCTCTTACTAGGGCCATTGAAATGGCATTGATACTTTGAATATGCTAAGATGATCACTGTACAGTGTAGAAATCCCAGGAAATAGTGTCACAAGTGGCTTGAAAAACCGAAAACTCTTTCAGTAGCAACTGATTTCTATTGCATAAATCAAACAAAGGGAACTAAATTTTTATTTTTTTTTTAATCTCTTTTTATACATTGACAAGAAATGCAGTTGCATTCACTACCGTCTCATACGTGCCAGTTATGCGCCCGCAAAAAGAGGAAAAATCGACTTATGGCACATTCCATAGTAGACGACACCTGTTGCTTAAGTCAAATATAGGGATTTTTTTTTCATTTTCTCTTACTAGGGCCATTGAATTGGTTACGATGACTATCGCACCCATACGTGACCGTTACGTGCTGTGCATAAAATCATAAAATCAACTTGGACACTTTCAGAGGCAACTGATACCTGTTGCACAAATCAAAGAAAGGTAAACCAAATTCTTTTTCTTACCAGGGTCACGAAAAACATTGAACCAATTTTGGTGACCGTGTGAGTCATAAGTCGATTTTATGTTTAACCATTGCGCAAAAATATTGATTCAGAAGCAACCAGTTGCTGTTGCATAAACTTTTTCCAATAAGAAATCTTGTTCTTGTTTGAAGAATTTAGAAATAGGCTAATGAAATACAATAAGATGTAAAAATGACTAATAATAAAAATAGGTAAAATAGATAAAATGGCAAAGTTGGGGATTCAACCTCTGACCATCAGGACCCAAAAAAGGTCTTGGTGCAGGCGTCAAACCCTCTTTGCCATTGAATAGGCTGAAATGACCCGAAGATTTAACATAGATATACAGAGATTTCCCCCCCTTCCAATCAGCCAATCAAATCTCAGGCCTCTCTTAAATTATCCAATCACAGAAGCTTTTAGAAAATCAAAATGGCGTCCAATCAGCCAATCAAATGTCATCCCTCTCTTCAGATTATCCAATCAGAAAAGCTTTGAGAAATTCAATACTGCGCCCAATCAGCCAATCAAATTGCAGACACACCCCCAGAATCATCCAATCAGAAAGCTTTGAGCCATTTGAAATGGCGCCCGAAAATATCGATAGAAAACAGTGAACAAGAATCGGCATGAAAGTGGATTTCAAGTCTTCTTTGAAGGTTGTTATGCAGTCCTTGGCAAACTGCCAGGCATGCACCCTCCACACATGCCAGATTTCACTGAAAATGGGCGAAAATTTAAGAAAACAGGGTGACAGAAGACCTTGTTTTGGTGCCTTCTAGCACCTTGCAAGAGTGACTTCCCCTGATCCCTTGATCCCTTGATTCGATTTGCTTTCCTAATTCAGGCCAACTGCTATACTGTACATCGATACTTTAAATATGCTAAGATGATCAATGTACAGTGTAGAATCCCCAGAAAATAAGAAAATAATGTCACAAGTGGCTAAAAAAGACTGAAAACTCTTTCAGTAGCAACTGCTTCCTATTGCATAAATCAAACAAAGGGAACTAAATTTTAATTTTTTTTTTTTAATCTCTTTTTACCGTAACAAGAAACCCAGTTACGTTGACTACCGTCTCATACGTGCCAGTTACGCACCCGCAAAAACAGGAAAAATCGACTTACAGCACATTCCATAGCAGACGACACCTGTTGCTTAAGTCAAATATAGGGAATTTTTTTTTGTTCTTTTTCTCTTACTAGGGCCATTTTATTGGCATTGATACTTTGAATATGCTAAGATGATCAAGGTACAGAAACCCCAGAAGATAATGTCACAAGTGGCTAAAAGAGACCGAAAACTCTTTCAGTAGCAACTGCTTCCTATTGCATAAATCAAACAAAGGGAACTAAATTTTAATTTTTTTTTTTAATCTCTTTTTACTGTAACAAGAAACCCAGTTACGTTAACTACCGTCTCATACGTGCCAGTTACGCGCCCACGAAAACATGAAAAATCGACTTACGACACATTCCATAGCAGACGACACCTGTTGCTTAAGTCAAATATAGGGATTTTTTTTTTTCTTTTTCTCTTACTAGGGCCATTGAAATGGCATTGATACTTTGAATATGCTAAGATGATCACTGTACAGTGTAGAAATCCCAGGAAATAGTGTCACAAGTGGCTTGAAAAACCGAAAAATCGTTCAGTAGCAACTGATTTCTATTGCATAAATCAAGGAAAAGGAACTAAATTTGTATTTTGTTTTTTAATCTCTTTTTATACATTGACAAGAAATCCAGTTGCGTTTACTACCATCTCATACGTGTCAGTTATGCGCCCGCGAAAACAAGAAAAATCGACTTACGGCACATTCCATAGCAGACGACACCTGTTGCTTAAGTCAAATATAGGGAATTTTTTTTCGTTTTCTCTTACTAGGGCCATTGAATTGGTTACGATGACTATCGCACCCATACGTGACCGTTACGTGCTGTGCATAAAATCATAAAATCAACTTGGTCACTTTCAGAGGCAACTGATACCTGTTGCACAAATCAAAGAAAGGTAAACCAAATTATTTTTCTTACCAGGGTCACGAAAAACATTGAACCAATTTTGGTGACCGTGTGAGTCATAAGTCGATTTTATGTTTAACCACTGCGCAAAAACATTGATTCAGAAGCAACCAGTTGTTGTTGCATAAACTTTTTCCAATAAGAAATCTTGTTCTTGTTTGAAGAATTTAGAAAAAGGCCAATGAAATACAATAAGATGTAAGAATGACTAATAATAAAAATAGGTAAAATAGATAAAATGGCAAAGTTGGGGATTCAACCTCTGACCATCAGGACCCAAAAAAGGTCTTGGTGCAGGGGTCAAACCCTCTTTGCCATTGAATAGGCTGAAATGACCCGAAGATTTAACATAGATATACAGAGATTTCCCCCCCTTCCAATCAGCCAATCAAATCTCAGGCCTCTCTTAAATTATCCAATCACAGAAGCTTTTAGAAAATCAAAATGGCGTCCAATCAGCCAATCAAATGTCATCCCTCTCTTCAGATTATCCAATCAGAAAAGCTTTGAGAAATTCAATACTGCGCCCAATCAGCCAATCAAATTGCAGACTCACCCCCAGAATCATCCAATCAGAAAGCTTTGAGCCATTTGAAATGGCGCCCGAAAATATCGATAGAAAACAGTGAACAAGAATCGGCATAAAAGTGGATTTCAAGTCTTCTTTGAAGGCTGTTATGCAGTCCTTGGCAAACTGCCAGGCATGCACCCTCCACACATGCCAGATTTCACTGAAAATGGGCGAAATTTAAGAAAACAGGGTGACAGAAGACCTTGTTTTGGTGCCTTCTAGCACCTTGCAAGAGTGACTTCCCCTGATCCCTTGATCCCTTGATTCAATTTGCTTTTCTAATTCAGGCCAACTGCTATACTGTACATTGATACTTTAAATATGCTAAGATGATCAATGTACAGTGTAGAAACCCCAGAAAATAAGAAAATAATGTCACAAGTGGCTAAAAAAGACTGAAAACTCTTTCAGTAGCAACTGCTTCCTATTGCATAAATCAAACAAAGGGAACTAAATTTTAATTTTTTTTTTTTAATCTCTTTTTACCGTAACAAGAAACCCAGTTACGTTGACTACCGTCTCATACGTGCCAGTTACGCACCCGTGAAAACAGGAAAAATCGATTTACGGCACATTCCATAGCAGACGACACCTGTTGCTTAAGTCAAATATAGGGAATTTTTTTTGTTCTTTTTCTCTTACTAGGGCCATTTTATTGGCATTGATACTTTGAATATGCTAAGTTGATCAATGTACAGTGTCGAAACCCCAGAAGATAATGTCACAAGTGGCTAAAAGAGACCGAAAACTCTTTCAGTAGCAACTGCTTCCTATTGCATAAATCAAACAAAGGGAACTAAATTTTAATTTTTTTTTTAAATCTCTTTTTACTGTAACAAGAAACCCAGTTACGTTAACTACCGTCTCATACGTGCCAGTTACGTGCCCGCGAAAACATGAAAAATCGACTTACGACACATTCCATAGCAGACAACACCTGTTGCTTAAGTCAAATATAGGGATTTTTTTTTTCTTTTTCTCTTACTAGGGCCATTGAAATGGCATTGATACTTTGAATATGCTAAGATGATCACTGTACAGTGTAGAAATCCCAGGAAATAGTGTCACAAGTGGCTTGAAAAACCGAAAACTCTTTCAGTAGCAACTGATTTCTATTGCATAAATCAAACAAAGGGAACTAAATTTTTATTTTTTTTTTAATCTCTTTTTATACATTGACAAGAAATGCAGTTGCATTCACTACCGTCTCATACGTGCCAGTTATGCGCCCGCAAAAAGAGGAAAAATCGACTTATGGCACATTCCATAGTAGACGACACCTGTTGCTTAAGTCAAATATAGGGATTTTTTTTTCATTTTCTCTTACTAGGGCCATTGAATTGGTTACGATGACTATCGCACCCATACGTGACCGTTACGTGCTGTGCATAAAATCATAAAATCAACTTGGACACTTTCAGAGGCAACTGATACCTGTTGCACAAATCAAAGAAAGGTAAACCAAATTCTTTTTCTTACCAGGGTCACGAAAAACATTGAACCAATTTTGGTGACCGTGTGAGTCATAAGTCGATTTTATGTTTAACCATTGCGCAAAAATATTGATTCAGAAGCAACCAGTTGCTGTTGCATAAACTTTTTCCAATAAGAAATCTTGTTCTTGTTTGAAGAATTTAGAAATAGGCTAATGAAATACAATAAGATGTAAAAATGACTAATAATAAAAATAGGTAAAATAGATAAAATGGCAAAGTTGGGGATTCAACCTCTGACCATCAGGACCCAAAAAAGGTCTTGGTGCAGGCGTCAAACCCTCTTTGCCATTGAATAGGCTGAAATGACCCGAAGATTTAACATAGATATACAGAGATTTCCCCCCCTTCCAATCAGCCAATCAAATCTCAGGCCTCTCTTAAATTATCCAATCACAGAAGCTTTTAGAAAATCAAAATGGCGTCCAATCAGCCAATCAAATGTCATCCCTCTCTTCAGATTATCCAATCAGAAAAGCTTTGAGAAATTCAATACTGCGCCCAATCAGCCAATCAAATTGCAGACACACCCCCAGAATCATCCAATCAGAAAGCTTTGAGCCATTTGAAATGGCGCCCGAAAATATCGATAGAAAACAGTGAACAAGAATCGGCATGAAAGTGGATTTCAAGTCTTCTTTGAAGGTTGTTATGCAGTCCTTGGCAAACTGCCAGGCATGCACCCTCCACACATGCCAGATTTCACTGAAAATGGGCGAAAATTTAAGAAAACAGGGTGACAGAAGACCTTGTTTTGGTGCCTTCTAGCACCTTGCAAGAGTGACTTCCCCTGATCCCTTGATCCCTTGATTCGATTTGCTTTCCTAATTCAGGCCAACTGCTATACTGTACATCGATACTTTAAATATGCTAAGATGATCAATGTACAGTGTAGAATCCCCAGAAAATAAGAAAATAATGTCACAAGTGGCTAAAAAAGACTGAAAACTCTTTCAGTAGCAACTGCTTCCTATTGCATAAATCAAACAAAGGGAACTAAATTTTAATTTTTTTTTTTTAATCTCTTTTTACCGTAACAAGAAACCCAGTTACGTTGACTACCGTCTCATACGTGCCAGTTACGCACCCGCAAAAACAGGAAAAATCGACTTACAGCACATTCCATAGCAGACGACACCTGTTGCTTAAGTCAAATATAGGGAATTTTTTTTTGTTCTTTTTCTCTTACTAGGGCCATTTTATTGGCATTGATACTTTGAATATGCTAAGATGATCAAGGTACAGAAACCCCAGAAGATAATGTCACAAGTGGCTAAAAGAGACCGAAAACTCTTTCAGTAGCAACTGCTTCCTATTGCATAAATCAAACAAAGGGAACTAAATTTTAATTTTTTTTTTTAATCTCTTTTTACTGTAACAAGAAACCCAGTTACGTTAACTACCGTCTCATACGTGCCAGTTACGCGCCCACGAAAACATGAAAAATCGACTTACGACACATTCCATAGCAGACGACACCTGTTGCTTAAGTCAAATATAGGGATTTTTTTTTTTCTTTTTCTCTTACTAGGGCCATTGAAATGGCATTGATACTTTGAATATGCTAAGATGATCACTGTACAGTGTAGAAATCCCAGGAAATAGTGTCACAAGTGGCTTGAAAAACCGAAAAATCGTTCAGTAGCAACTGATTTCTATTGCATAAATCAAGGAAAAGGAACTAAATTTGTATTTTGTTTTTTAATCTCTTTTTATACATTGACAAGAAATCCAGTTGCGTTTACTACCATCTCATACGTGTCAGTTATGCGCCCGCGAAAACAAGAAAAATCGACTTACGGCACATTCCATAGCAGACGACACCTGTTGCTTAAGTCAAATATAGGGAATTTTTTTTCGTTTTCTCTTACTAGGGCCATTGAATTGGTTACGATGACTATCGCACCCATACGTGACCGTTACGTGCTGTGCATAAAATCATAAAATCAACTTGGTCACTTTCAGAGGCAACTGATACCTGTTGCACAAATCAAAGAAAGGTAAACCAAATTATTTTTCTTACCAGGGTCACGAAAAACATTGAACCAATTTTGGTGACCATGTGAGTCATAAGTCGATTTTATGTTTAACCACTGCGCAAAAACATTGATTCAGAAGCAACCAGTTGTTGTTGCATAAACTTTTTCCAATAAGAAATCTTGTTCTTGTTTGAAGAATTTAGAAAAAGGCCAATGAAATACAATAAGATGTAAGAATGACTAATAATAAAAATAGGTAAAATAGATAAAATGGCAAAGTTGGGGATTCAACCTCTGACCATCAGGACCCAAAAAAGGTCTTGGTGCAGGGGTCAAACCCTCTTTGCCATTGAATAGGCTGAAATGACCCGAAGATTTAACATAGATATACAGAGATTTCCCCCCCTTCCAATCAGCCAATCAAATCTCAGGCCTCTCTTAAATTATCCAATCACAGAAGCTTTTAGAAAATCAAAATGGCGTCCAATCAGCCAATCAAATGTCATCCCTCTCTTCAGATTATCCAATCAGAAAAGCTTTGAGAAATTCAATACTGCGCCCAATCAGCCAATCAAATTGCAGACTCACCCCCAGAATCATCCAATCAGAAAGCTTTGAGCCATTTGAAATGGCGCCCGAAAATATCGATAGAAAACAGTGAACAAGAATCGGCATAAAAGTGGATTTCAAGTCTTCTTTGAAGGCTGTTATGCAGTCCTTGGCAAACTGCCAGGCATGCACCCTCCACACATGCCAGATTTCACTGAAAATGGGCGAAAATTTAAGAAAACAGGGTGACAGAAGACCTTGTTTTGGTGCCTTCTAGCACCTTGCAAGAGTGACTTCCCCTGATCCCTTGATCCCTTGATTCAATTTGCTTTTCTAATTCAGGCCAACTGCTATACTGTACATTGATACTTTAAATATGCTAAGATGATCAATGTACAGTGTAGAAACCCCAGAAAATAAGAAAATAATGTCACAAGTGGCTAAAAAAGACTGAAAACTCTTTCAGTAGCAACTGCTTCCTATTGCATAAATCAAACAAAGGGAACTAAATTTTAATTTTTTTTTTTTAATCTCTTTTTACCGTAAGAAGAAACCCAGTTACGTAGACTACCGTCTCATACGTGCCAGTTACGAACCCGCAAAAACAGGAAAAATCGATTTACGGCACATTCCATAGCAGACGACACCTGTTGCTTAAGTCAAATATAGGGAATTTTTTTTTTTTTTCTTTTTCTCTTACTAGGGCCATTTTATTGGCATTGATACTTTGAATATGCTAAGATGATCAATGTACAGTGTCGAAACCCCAGAAGATAATGTCACAAGTGGCTAAAAGAGACCGAAAACTCTTTCAGTAGGAACTGCTTCCTTTTGCATAAATCAAACAAAGGGAACTAAATTTTAATTTTTTTTTTAAATCTCTTTTTACTGTAACAAGAAACCCAGTTACGTTAACTACAGTCTCATACGTGCCAGTTACGTGCCCGCGAAAACATGAAAAATCGACTTACGACACATTCCATAGCAGACGACACCTGTTGCTTAAGTCAAATATAGGGATTTTTTTTTTTTCTTTTTCTCTTACTAGGGCCATTGAAATGGCATTGATACTTTGAATATGCTAAGATGATCACTTTACAGTGTAGAAATCCCAGGAAATAGTGTCACAAGTGGCTTGAAAAACCGAAAACTCTTTCAGTAGCAACTGATTTCTATTGCATAAATCAAACAAAGGGAACTAAATTTTTATTTTTTTTTAATCTCTTTTTATACATTGACAACAAATGCAGTTGCGTTGAGCACCGTCTCATACGTGCCATTTATGCGCCCGCAAAAACAGGAAAAATCGACTTATGGCACATTCCATAGCAGACGACACCTGTTGCTTAAGTCAAATATAGGGAATTTTTTTTTCGTTTTCTCTTACTAGGGCCATTGAATTGGTTACGATGACTATCGCACCCATACGTGACCGTTACGTGCTGTGCATAAAATCATAAAATCAACTTGGACACTTTCAGAGGCAACTGATACCTGTTGCACAAATCAAAGAAAGGTAAACCAAATTCTTTTTCTTACCAGGGTCACGAAAAACATTGAACCAATTTTGGTGACCGTGTGAGTCATAAGTCGATTTTATGTTTAACCACTGCGCAAAAACATTGATTCAGAAGCAACCAGTTGCTGTTGCATAAACTTTTTCCAATAAGAAATCTTGTTCTTGTTTGAAGAATTTAGAAATAGGCTAATGAAATACAATAAGATGTAAAAATGACTAATAATAAAAATAGGCAAAATAGATAAAATGGCAAAGTTGGGGATTCAACCTCTGACCATCAGGACCCAAAAACGGTCTTGGTGCAGGCGTCAAACCCTCTTTGCCATTGAATAGGCTGAAATGACCCGAAGATTTAACATAGATATACAGAGATTTCCCCCCCTTCCAATCAGCCAATCAAATCTCAGGCCTCTCTTAAATTATCCAATCACAGAAGCTTTTAGAAAATCAAAATGGCGTCCAATCAGCCAATCAAATGTCATCCCTCTCTTCAGATTATCCAATCAGAAAAGCTTTGAGAAATTCAATACTGCGCCCAATCAGCCAATCAAATTGCAGACACACCCCCAGAATCATTCAATCAGAAAGCTTTGAGCCATTTGAAATGGCGCCCGAAAATATCGATAGAAAACATTGAACAAGAATCGGCATAAAAGTGGATTTCAAGTCTTCTTTGAAGGCTGTTATGCAGTCCTTGGCAAACTGCCAGGCATGCACCCTCCACACATGCCAGATTTCACTGAAAATGGGCGAAAATTTAAGAAAACAGGGTGACAGAAGACCTTCTTTTGGTGCCTTCTAGCACCTTGCAAGAGTGACTTGCCCTGATCCCTTGATCCCTTGATTCGATTTGCTTTTCTAATTCAGGCCAACTGCTATACTGTACATCGATACTTTAAATATGCTAAGATGATCAATGTACAGTGTAGAAACCCCAGAAAATAAGAAAATAATGTCACAAGTGGCTAAAAAAGCCTGAAAACTCTTTCAGTAGCAACTGCTTCCTATTCCATAAATCAAACAAAGGGAACTAAATTATATATATTTTTTTTTAATCTCTTTTTACCGTAAGAAGAAACCCAGTTACGTTGACTACCGTCTCATACGTGCCAGTTACGAACCCGCAAAAACAGGAAAAATCGACTTACGGCACATTCCATAGCAGACGACACCTGTTGCTTAAGTCAAATATAGGGAATTTTTTTTGTTCTTTTTCTCTTACTAGGGCCATTTTATTGGCATTGATACTTTGAATATGCTAAGATGATCAATGTACAGTGTAGAAACCCCAGAAGATAATGTCACAAGTGGCTAAAAGAGACCGAAAATTCTTTCAGTAGCAACTGCTTCCTATTGCATAAATCAAACAAAGGGAAGTAAATTTTAATTTTTTTTTTTAATCTCTTTTTACCGTAACAAGAAACCCAGTTACGTTAACTAATGTCTCATACGTGCAAGTTACGCGCCCACGAAAACATGAAAAATCGACTTACGGCATATTCCATAGCAGACGACACCTGTTGCTTAAGTCAAATATAGGGAATTTTTTTAGTTCTTTTTCTCTTACTAGGGCCATTTTATTGGCATTGATACTTTGAATATGCTAAGATGATCAATGTACAGTGTAGAAACCCCAGAAGATAATGTCACAAGTGGCTAAAAGAGACCGAAAACTCTTTCAGTAGCAACTGCTTCCTATTGCATAAATCAAACAAAGGGAACTAAATTTTAATTTTTTTTTTTAATCTCCTTTTACCGTAACAAGAAACCCAGTTACGTTAACTACCGTCTCATACGTGCCATTTACGCGCCCACGAAAACATGAAAAATCGACTTACGACACATTCCATAGCAGACGACACCTGTTGCTTAAGTCAAATATAGGGATTTTTTTTTTTTTTGTTCTTTTTCTCTTACCAGGGCCATTTTATTGGAATTGATACTTTGAATATGCTAAGATGATCACTGTACAGTGTAGAAATCCCAGGAAATAGTGTCACAAGTGGCTTGAAAAACCGAAATCTCTTTCAGTAGAAACTGATTTCTATTGCATAAATCAAACAAAGGGAACTAAAGTTTTATTTTTTTTTAATCTCTTTTTATACATTGACAAGAAATCCAGTTGCGTTTACTACCGTCTCATATGTGCCAGTTATGCGCCCGCGAAAACATGAAAAATCGACTTACGGCACATTCCATAGCAGACAACACCTGTTGCTTAAGTCAAATATAAGGATTTTTTTTTCGTTTTCTCTTACTAGGGCCATTGAATTGGTTACGATGACTATCGCACCCATACGTGACCGTTACGTGCTGTGCATAAAATCATAAAATCAACTTGGACACTTTCAGAGGCAACTGATACCTGTTGCACAAATCAAAGAAAGGTAAACCAAATTCTTTTTCTTACCAGGGTCACGAAAAACATTGAACCAATTTTGGTGACCATGTGAGTCATAAGTCGATTTTATGTTTAACCACTGCGCAAAAACATTGATTCAGAAGCAACCAGTTGCTGTTGCATAAACTTTTTCCAATAAGAAATCTTGTTCTTGTTTGAAGAATTTAGAAATAGGCCAATGAAATACAATAAGATATAAGAATGACTAATAATAAAAATAGGTAAAATAGATAAAATGGCAAAGTTGGGGATTCAACCTCTGACCATCAGGACCCAAAAAAGGTCTTGGTGCAAGGGTCAAACCCTCTTTGCCATTGAATAGGCTGAAATGACCCGAAGATTTAACATAGATATACAGAGATTTCACCCCCTTCCAATCAGCCAATCAAATCTCAGGCCTCTCTTAAATTATCCAATCACAGAAGCTTTTAGAAAATCAAAATGGCGTCCAATCAGCCAATCAAATGTCATCCCTCTCTTCAGATTATCCAATCAGAAAAGCTTTGAGAAATTCAATACTGCGCCCAATCAGCCAATCAAATTGCAGACACACCCCCAGAATCATCCAATCAGAAAGCTTTGAGCCATTTGAAATGGCGCCCGAAAATATCGATAGAAAACAGTGAACAGGAATCGGCATAAAAGTGGATTTCAAGTCTTCTTTGAAGGCTGTTATGCAGTCCTTGGCAAACTGCCAGGCATGCACCCTCCACACATGCCAGATTTCACTGAAAATGGGCGAAAATTTAAGAAAACAGGGTGACAGAAGACCTTGTTTTGGTGCCTTCTAGCACCTTGCAAGAGTGACTTGCCCTGATCCCTTGATCCTTTGATTCGATTTGCTTTTCTAATTCAGGCCAACTGCTATACTGTACATCGATACCTTAAATATGCTAAGATGATCAATGTACAGTGTAGAAACCCCAGAAAATAAGAAAATAATGTCACAAGTGGCTAAAAAAGACTGAAAACTCTTTCAGTAGCAACTGCTTCCTATTGCATAAATCAAACAAAGGGAACTAAATTTTAATTTTTTTTTAAATCTCTTTTTACCGTAACAAGAAACCCAATTACGTTGACTACCGTCTCATACGTGCCAGTTACGAACCCGCAAAAACAGGAAAAATCGACTTACGGCACATTCCATAGCAGACGACACCTGTTGATTAAGTCAAATATAGGGATTTTTTTTTTGTTCTTTTTCTCTTACTAGGGCCATTTTATTGGCATTGATACTTTGAATATGCTAAGATGATCACTGTACAGTGTAGAAATCCCAGGAAATAGTGTCACAAGTGGCTTGAAAAACCGAAAACTCTTTCAGTAGCAACTGACTTCTATTGCATAAATCAAACAAAGGGAACTAAATTTTTTTTTTTTTAATCTCTTTTTATACATTGACAAGAAATCCAGTTGCGTTGACTACCGTCTCATACGTGCCAGTTATGCGCCCGCGAAAACATGAAAAATCGACTTACGGCACATTCCATAGCAGAGGACACCTGTTGCTTAAGTCAAATATAAGGAATTTTTTTTCCGTTTTCTCTTACTAGGGCGATTGAATTGGTTACGATGACTATCGCACCCATACGTGACCGTTACGTGCTGTGCATAAAATCATAAAATCAACTTGGACACTTTCAGAGGCAACTGATACCTGTTGCACAAATCAAAGAAAGGTAAACCAAATTATTTTCCTTACCAGGGTCACGAAAAACATTGAACCAATTTTGGTGACCGTGTGAGTCATAAGTCGATTTTATGTTTAACCACTGCGCAAAAACATTGATTCAGAAGCAACCAGTTGCTGTTGCATAAACTTTTTCCAATAAGAAATCTTGTTCTTGTTTGAAGAATTTAGAAATAGGCCAATGAAATACAATAAGATGTAAGAATGACTAATAATAAAAATAGGTAAAATAGATAAAATGGCAAAGTTGGGGATTCAACCTCTGACCATCAGGACCCAAAAACGGTCTTGGTGCAGGGGTCAAACCCTCTTTGCCATTGAATAGGCTGAAATGACCCGAAGATTTAACATAGATATACAGAGATTTCCCCCCCCTTCCAATCAGCCAATCAAATCTCAGGCCTCTCTTAAATTATCCAATCACAGAAGCTTTTAGAAAATCAAAATGGCGTCCAATCAGCCAATCAAATGTCATCCCTCTCTTCAGATTATCCAATCAGAAAAGCTTTGAGAAATTCAATACTGCGCCCAATCAGCCAATCAAATTGCAGACACACCCACAGAATCATCCAATCAGAAAGCTTTGAGCCATTTGAAATGGCGCCCGAAAATATCGATAGAAAACAGTGAACAAGAATCGGCATAAAAGTGAATTTCAAGTCTTCTTTGAAGGCTGTTATGCAGTCCTTGGCAAACTGCCAGGCATGCACCCTCCACACATGCCAGATTTCACTGAAAATGGGCGAAAATTTAAGAAAACAGGGTGACAGAAGACCTTGTTTTGGTGCCTTCTAGCACCTTGCCAGAGTGACTTCCCCTGATCCCTTGATCCCTTGATTCGATTTGCTTTTCTAATTCAGGCCAACTGCATTACTGTACATCGATAATTTAAATATGCTAAGATGATGAATGTACAGTGTAGAAACCCCAGAAAATAAGAAAATAATGTCACAAGTGGCTAAAAAAGACTGAAAACTCTTTCAGTAGCAACTGCTTCCTATTGCATAAATCAAACAAAGGGATCTAAATTTCTATTTTTTTTTTTTTAATCTCTTTTTACCGCAACAAGAAACCCAGTTACATTGACTACCGTCTCATACGTGCCAGTTACGCGCCCACGAAAACATGAAAAATCCACTTACGACACATTCCATAGCAGACGACACCTGTTGCTTAAGTCAAATATAGGGAATTTTTTGTTGTTCTTTTTCTCTTACTAGGGCCATTTTATTGGCATTGATACTTTGAATATGCTAAGATGATCAATGTACAGTGTAGAAACCCCAGAAGATAATGTCACAAGTGACTAAAAGAGACCGAAAACTCTTTCAGTAGCAACTGCTTCCTATTGCATAAATCAAACAAAGGGAACTAAATTTTAATTTTTTCTTTTTAATCTCTTTTTACCGTAACAAGAAACCCAGTTACGTTAATTAATGTCTCATACGTGCCAGTTACGCGCCCGCGAAAACAGGAAAAATCGACTTACAGCACATTCCATAGCAGACGACACCTGTTACTTAAGTCAAATATAGGGAATTTTTTTAGTTCTTTTTCTCTTACTAGGGCCATTTTATTGGCATTGATACTTTGAATATGCTAAGATGATCAATGTACAGTGTTGAAACCCCAGAAGAAAATGTCACAAGTGGCTAAAAGAGACCGAAAACTCTTTCAGTAGAAACTGCTTCCTATTGCATAAATCAAACAAAGGGAACTAAATTTTAATTTTTTTTTTTAATCTCTTTTTACCGTAACAAGAAACCCAGTTACTTTAATTAATGTCTCATACGTGCCAGTTACGCGCCCGCGAAAACAGGAAAAATCGACTTACGGCACATTCCATAGCAGACGACACCTGTTGCTTAAGTCAAGTATAGGGAATTTTCTTAGTTCTTTTTCTCTTACTAGGGCCATTTTATTGGCATTGATACTTTGAATATGCTAAGATGATCAATTTACAGTGTGGAAACCTCAGAAGATAATGTCACAAGTGGCTAAAAGAGACCGAAAACTCTTTCAGTAGCAACTGCTTCCTATTGCATAAATCAAACAAAGGGAACTAAATTTTATTTTTTTTTTTTAATATCCTTTTACCGTAACAAGAAACCCAGTTACGTTAACTACCGTCTCATACGTGCCAGGTACGCGCCCACGAAAACATGAAAAATCGACTTACGACACATTCCATAGCAGACGACACCTGTTGCTTAAGTCAAATATAGGGATTTTTTTTTTTTTCTTTTTCTCTTACTAGGGCCATTGAAATGGCATTGATACTTTGAATATGCTAAGATGATCACTGTACAGTGTAGAAATCCTAGGAAATAGTGTCACAAGTGGCTTGAAAATCCGAAAACTCTTTCAGTAGCAACTGATTTCTATTGCATAAATCAAACGAAGAGAAGTAAATTTTTATTTTTTTTTTAATCTCTTTTTATACATTGACAAGAAATCCAGTTGCGTTGACTACCATCTCATACGTGCCAGTTATGTGCCCGCGAAAACATGAAAAATCGACTTACGGCACATTCCATAGCAGACGACACCTGTTGCTTAAGTCAAATATAGGGAATTTTTTTTCGTTTTCTCTTACTAGGGCCATTGAATTGGTTACGATGACTATCGCACCCATACATGACTATTACGTGCTGTGCATAAAATCATAAAATCAACTTGGACACTTTCAGAGGCAACTGATACCTGTTGCACAAATCAAAGAAAGGTAAACCAAATTCTTTTTCTTACCAGGGTCACGAAAAACATTGAACCAATTTTGGTGACCGTGTGAGTCATAAGTCGATTTTATGTTTAACCACTGCGCAAAAACATTGATTCAGAAGCAACCAGTTGCTGTTGCATAAACTTTTTCCAATAAGAAATCTTGTTCTTGTTTGAAGAATTTAGAAATAGGCCAATGAAATACAATAAGATGTAAGAATGACTAATAATAAAAATAGGTAAAATAGATAAAATGGCAAAGTTGGGGATTCAACCTCTGACCATCAGGACCCCAAAACGGTCTTGGTGCAGGGGTCAAACCCTCTTTGCCATTGAATAGGCTGAAATGACCCGAAGATTTAACATAGATATACAGAGATTTCCCCCCCTTCCAATCAGCCAATCAAATCTCAGGCCTCTCTTAAATTATCCAATCACAGAAGCTTTTAGAAAATCAAAATGGCGTCCAATCAACCAATCAAATCTCATCCCTCTCTTCAGATTATCCAATCAGAAAAGCTTTGAGAAATTCAATACTGCGCCCAATCAGCCAATCAAATTGCAGACACACCCCCAGAATCATCCAATCAGAAAGCTTTGAGCCATTTGAAATGGCGCCCGAAAATATCGATAGAAAACAGTGAACAAGAATCGGCATAAAAGTGGATTTCAAGTCTTCTTTGAAGGCTGTTATGCAGTCCTTGGCAAACTGCCAGGCATGCACCCTCCACACATGCCAGATTTCACTGAAAATGGGCGAAAATTTAAGAAAACAGGGTGACAGAAGACCTTGTTTTGGTGCCTTCTAGCACCTTGCAAGAGTGACTTCCCCTGATCCCTGGATCCCTTGATTCGATTTGCTTTTCTAATTCAGGCCAACTTCTATACTGTACATCGATACTTTAAATATGCTAAGATGATCAATGTACAGTGTAGAAACCCCAGAAAATAAGAAAATAATGTCACAAGTGGCTAAAAAAGACTGAAAACTCTTTCAGTAGCAACTACTTCCTATTGCATAAATCAAACAAAGGGAACTAAATTTTAATTTTTTTTTTTTAAATCTCTTTTTACCGTAACAAGAAACCCAGTAATGTGGACTACCGTCTCATACGTGCTAGTTACGCACCCGCGAAAACATGAAAAATCGACTTACGACACATTCCATAGCAGACGACACCTGTTGCTTAAGTCAAATATAGTGATTTTTTTTTCTTTTTCTCTTACTAGGGCCATTGAAATGGCATTGATACTTTGAATATGCTAAGATGATCACTGTACAGTGTAGAAATCCCAGGAAATAGTGTCACAAGTGGCTTGAAAAACCGAAAACTCTTTCAGTAGCAACTGATTTGTATTGCATAAATCAAACAAAGGGAACTAAATTTTTATTTATTTTTTTAATCTCTTTTTATACATTGATAAGAAATCTAGTTGCATTGACTACCGTCTCATACGTGCCAGTTACGCACCCACAAAAACAGGAAAAATCGACTTACAACATATTCCATAGCAGACGACACCTGTTGGTTAAGTCAAATATAGGGATTTTTTTTGTTCTTTTTCTCTTACTAGGGCCATTTTATTGGCATTGATACTTTGAATATGCTAAGATGATCAATGTACAGTGTAGAAATCCGAGAAGATAATGTCACAAGTGGCTAAAAGAGACCGAAAACTCTTTCAGTAGCAACTGCTTCCTATTGCATAAATCAAACAAAGGGAACTAAATCTTAATTTTTTTTTTTAATCTCTTTTTACCGTAACAAGAAACCCAGTTACGTTAACTACCGTCTCAGATGTGCCAGTGATGCTCCCGCGAAAACATGAAAAATCGACTTACGACACATTCCATAGCAGACGACACCTGTTGCTTAATTCAAATATAGGGATTTTTTTTTTCTTTTTCTCTTACTAGGGCCATTGAAATGGCATTGATACTTTGAATATGCTAAGATTATCACTGTACAGTGTAGAAATCCCAGGAAATAGTGTCACAAGTGGCTAAAAGAGACCGAAAACTCTTTCAGTAGCAACTGATTTCTATTGCATAAATCAAACAAAGGGAACTAAATTTTTATTTTTTTTTTTTAATCTCTTTTTATACCTTAACAAGAAATCCAGTTGCGTTGACTACCGTCTCATACATGCCAGTTATGCGCTCGCCAAAACATGAAAATTCGACTTACAGCACATTCCATAGAAGACGACACCTTTTGCTTAAGTCAAATATAGGGAATTTTTTTTGTTCTTTTTCTCTTACTAGGGCCATTTTATTGGCATTGATACTTTCAATATGCTAAGATGATCAATGTACAGTGTAGAAACCCCAGAAAATAAGAAAATAATGTCACAAGTGGCTAAAAGAGACTGAAAACTCTTTCAGTAGCAACTGCTTCCTATGGCATAAATCAAATAAAGGAACTAAATTTTAATTATTTTTTTTCAATCTCTTTTTACCGTAACAAGAAACCCAGTTACGTTGACTACCGTCTCATACGTGCCAGTTACGCACCATCGAAAACAGGAAAAACCGACTTACGGCACATTCCATAGCAGACGACACCTGTTGCTTAAGTCAAATATAGGGAATTTTTTCTGTTCTTTTTCTCTTACTAGGGCCATTTTATTGGCATTGATATTTTGAATATGCTAAGATGATCAATGTACAGTGTAGAAACCCCAGAAGATAATGTCACAAGTGGCTAAAAGAGACTGAAAACTGTTTCAGTAGCAACTGCTTCCTATTGCATAAATCAAACAAAGGGAACTAAATTTTAAATTTCTTTTTTTAATCTCTTTTTACCGTAACAAGAAACCCAGTTATTTTAACTACCGTCTCATACGTGCCAGTTACGCGCCCGCGAAAACATGAAAAATAGACTTACGACACATTCCATAGCAGACGACACCTGTTGCTTAAGTCAAATATAGGGAATTTTTTTGTTCTTTTTCTCTTACTAGGGCCATTGAAATGGCATTGATACTTTGAATATGCTAAGATGATCAATGTACAGTGTAGAAACCCCAGAAGATGATGTCACAAGTGGCTAAAAGAGACCGAAAACTCTTTCAGTAGCAACTGCTTCTTATTGCATAAATCAAACAAAGGGAACTAAATTTTAATTTTTTTTTTCTTTTAATCTCTTTTTACCGTAACAAGAAACCCAGTTACATTGACTACCGTCTCATACGTGCCAGTTACGCACCCGCGAAAACATGAAAAATCGAGTAATGGCACATTCCATAGCAGACGACACCTGTTGCTTAAGTCAAATATAGGGAGATTTTTTTGTTCTTTTTCTCTTACTAGGGCCATTTTAGTGGCATTGATACTTTGAATATGCTAAGATGATCAACGTACAGTGTCGAAACCACAGAAGATAATGTCACAAGTGGCTAAAAGAGACCGAAAACTCTTTCAGTAGCAACTGCTTCCTATTGCATAAATCAAACAAAGGGAACTAAATTTTAATTATTTTTTTTTAATCTCTTTTTACCGTAACAAGAAACCCAGTTATGTTGACTACCGTCTCATACGTGCCAGTTACGCGCTAGCGAAAACATGAAAAATCGACTTACGACACATTCCATAGCAGACGACACCTGTTGCTTAAGTCAAATATAGGGATTCTTTTTTTTTCTTTTTCTCTTACTAGGGCCATTTTATTGGCATTGATACTTTGAATATGCTAAGATGATCAATGTACTGTGTAGAAATCCCAGGAAATAGTGTCACAAGTGGCTTGAAAAACCGAAAACTCTTTCAGTAGCAACTGCTTCCTATTGCATAAATCAAACAAAGGGAACTAAATTTCAATTTTTTTTTTTTTAATCTCTTTTTACCGTAACAAGAAACGCAGTTACGTTAACTACCGTCTCATACGTGCCAGTTACGCGCCCGCGAAAACATGAAAAATCGACTTACGGCACATTCCATAGCAGACAACACCTGTTGCTTAAGTCAAATATAGGGAATTTTTTTTTGTTTTCTCTTACTAGGGCCATTGAATTGGTTACAATGACTATCGCACCCATACGTGACCGTTACGTGCTGTGCATAAAATCATAAAATCAACTTGGACACTTTCAGAGGCAACTGATACCTGTTGCACAAATCAAAGAAAGGTAAACCAAATTCTTTTTCTTACCAGGGTCACGAAAAACATTGAACCAATTTTGGTGACCGTGTGAGTCATAAGTCGATTTTATGTTTAACCACTGCGCAAAAACATTGATTCAGAAGCAACCAGTTGCTGTTGCATAAACTTTTTCCAATAAGAAATCTTGTTCTTGTTTGAAGAATTTAGAAATAGGCCAATGAAATACAATAAGATGTAAGAATGACTAATAATAAAAATAGGTAAAATAGATAAAATGGCAAAGTTGGGGATTCAACCTCTGACCATCAGGACCCAAAAAAGGTCTTGGTGCAGGGGTGAAACCCTCCTTGCCATTGAATAGGCTGAAATGACCCGAAGATTTAACATAGATATACAGAGATTTCCCCCCCTTCCAATCAGCCAATCAAATATCAGGCCTCTCTTAAATATTCCAATCACAGAAGCTCTTAGAAAATCAAAATGGCGTCCAATCAGCCAATCAAATCTCATCCTTCTCTTCAGATTATCCAATCAGAAAAGCTTTGAGAAATTCAATACTGCGCCCAATCAGCCAATCAAATTGCAGACACACTCCCAGAATCATCCAATCAGAAAGCTTTGAGCCATTTGAAATGGCGCCCGAAAATATCGATAGAAAACAGTGAACAAGAATCGGCATAAAAGTGGATTTCAAGTCTTCTTTGAAGGCTGTTATGCAGTCCTTGGCAAACTGCCAGGCATGCACCCTCCACACATGCCAGATTTCACTGAAAATGGGCGAAAATTTAAGAAAACAGGGTGACAGAAGACCTTGTTTTGGTGCCTTCTAGCACCTTGCAAGAGTGACTTCCCCTGATCCCTTGATCCCTTGATTCGATTTGCTTTTCTAATTCAGGCCAACTGCTATACTGTACATCGATAGTTTAAATATGCTGAGATGATCAATGTACAGTGTAGAAACCCCAGAAAATAAGAAAATGATGTCACAAGTGGCTAAAAAAGACTGAAAACTCTTTCAGTAGCAACTGCTTCCTATTGCATAAATCAAACAAAGGGAACTAAATTTTAATTTTTTTTTTAAATCTCTTTTTACCATAACAAGAAACCCAGTTACGTTAACTACCGTCTCATACGTGCCAGTTACGCGCCCGCGAAAACATGAAAAATTGCCTTATGACACATTCCATAGCAGACGACACCTGTTGCTTAAGTCAAATATAGGGATTTTTTTTTGTTCTTTTTCTCTTACTAGGGTCATTGAAATGGCATTGATACTCTGAATATGCTTAGATGATCACTGTACAGTGTAGAAATCCCAGGAAATAGTGTCACAAGTGGCTTGAAAAACCGAAAACTCTTTCAGTAGCAACTGATTTCTATTGCATAAATCAAACAAAGGGAACTAATTTTTTTTTTTAATCTCTTTTTATACCTTGACAAGAAATCCAGTTGCGTTGACTACCGTCTCATACGTGCCAGTTATGCACCCGCGAAAACATGAAAAATCGACTTACGGCACATTCCATAGCAGACGACACCTGTTGCTTAAGTCAAATATAGGGAATTTTTTTTCGTTTTCTCTTACTAGGGACATTGAATTGGTTACGATGACTATCGCACCCATACGTGACCGTTACGTGCTGTGCATAAAATCATAAAATCAACTTGGACACTTTCAGAGGCAACTGATACCTGTTGCACAAATCAAAGACAGGTAAACCAAATTCTTTTTCTTTCCAGGGTCACGAAAAATATTGAACCAATTTTGGTGACCGTGTGAGTCATAAGTCGATTTTATGTTTAACCACTGCACAAAAACATTGATTCAGAAGCAACCAGTTGCTGTTGCATAATTTTTTCCAATAAGAAATCTTGTTCTTGTTTGAAGAATTTAGAAATAGGCCAATGAAATACAATAAGATGTAAGAATGACTAATAATGAAAATAGGTAAAACAGATAAAATGGCAAAGTTGGGAATTCAGCCTCTGACCATCAGGACCCAAAAAAGGTCTTGGTGCATGGGTCAAACCCTCTTTGCCATTGAATAGGCTGAAATGAACTAAAGATTTAACATAGATATACAGAGATTTCCCCCCCTTCCAATCAGCCAATCAAATATCAGGCCTCTCTTAAATTATCCAATCAGAGAAGCTTTTAGAAAATCAAAATGGCGTCCAATCAGCCAATCAAATGTCATCCCTCTCTTCAGATTATCCAATCAGAAAAGCTTTGAGAAATTCAATACTGCACCCAATCAGCCAATCAAATTGCAGACACACCCCCAGAATCATCCAATCAGAAAGCTTTGAGCCATTTGAAATGGCGCCCGAAAATATCGATAGAAAACAGTGAACAAGAATTGGCATAAAAGTGGATTTCAAGTCTTCTTTGAAGGTTGTTATGCAGTCCTTGGCAAACTGCCAGGCATGCACCCTCCACACATGCCAGATTTCACTGAAAATGGGCGAAAATTTAAGAAAACAGGGTGACAGAAGACCTTGTTTTGGTGCCTTCTAGCACCTTGCAAGAGTGACTTCCCCTGATCCCTTGATCCCTTGATTCGATTTGCTTTTCTAATTCAGGCCAACTGCTATACTGTACATCGATACTTTAAATATGCTAAGATGATCAATGTACAGTGTAGAAACCCCAGAAAATAAGAAAATAATGTCACAAGTGGCTAAAAAAGAATGTAAACTCTTTCAGTAGCAACTACTTCCTATGGCATAAATCAAACAAAGGGAACTGAATTTTAATTTTTTTTTTAAATCTCTTTTTACCGTAACAAGAAACCCAGTTATGTTAACTACCGTCTCATACGTGCCAGTTACACGTCCGCGAAAACATGAAAAATCGACTTACGACACATTCCATAACAGATGACACCTGTTGCTTAAGTCAAATATAGGGAATTTTTTTTGTTCTTTTTCTCTTACTAGGGTCATTTTATTTGCATTGATACTTTAATATGCTAAGATGATCAATGTACAGTGTAGAAACCCCAGAAGATAATGTCACAAGTGGCTAAAAGAGACTGAAAACTGTTTCAGTAGCAACTGCTTCCTATTGCATAAATCAAACAAAGGGAACTAAATTTTAATTTTTTTTTTTTTTAATCTCTTTTTACCGTAACAAGAAACCCAGTTATGTTAACTACCGTCTCATACGTGCCAGTTACGCGCCCGCGAAAACATGAAAAATCGACTTACGACACATTCCATAGCAGACGACACCTGTTGCTTAAGTCAAATATAGGGAATTTTTTTTGTTCTTTTTCTCTTACTAGGGCTATTTTATTGGCATTGATACTTTGAATATGCTAAGATGATCAATGTACAGTGTAGAAACCCCAGAAGATAATGTCATAAGTGGCTAAAAGAGATCGAAAACTCTTTCAGTAGCAACCTCTTCCTATTACAAAGATCAAACAAAGGGAACTAAATTTTAATTTTTTTTTTTTCAATCTCTTTTTACCCTAACAAGAAACCCAGTAACGTTGACTACCGTCTCATACGTGCCAGTTACGCACCCGCGAAAACAGGAAAAATGGACTTACGGCATATTCCATAGCAGACGACACCTGTTGCTTAAGTCAAATATAGGGAATTTTTTGTTGTTCTTTTTCTCTTACTAGGGCCATTGTATTGGCATTGATACTTTGAATATGCTAAGATGATCAATGTACAGTGTAGAAACCCCAGAAGATAATGTCACAAGTGGCTAAAAGAGACCGAAAACTCTTTCAGTAGCAACTGCTTCCTATTGCATAAATCAAACAAAGGGAACTAAATTTTTTTTTTTTTAATCTCTTTTTACCATAACAAGAAACCCAGTTACGTTAACTACCGTCTCATATGTGCCAGTTACGCGCCCGCGAAAACATGAAAAATCGACTTACGACACATTCCATAGCAGACGACACCTGTTGCTTAAGTCAAATATAGGAAATTTTTTTTGTTCTTTTTCTCTTACTAGGGCCATGTTATTGGCATTGATACTTTGAATATGCTAAGATGATCAATGTACAGTGTAGAAACCCCAGAAGATAATGTCACAAGTGGCTAAAAGAGACCGAAAACTCTTTCAGTAGCAACTGCTTCCTATTGCATAAATCAAACAAAGGGAACTAAATTTTAATTTTTTTTTTTTAATCTCTTTTTACCATAACAAGAAATCCAGTTACGTTAACTACCGTCTCATATGTGCCAGTTACGCACCCGCGAAAACAGGAAAAATCGACTTACGACACATTCCATAGCAGACGACACCTGTTGCTTAAGTCAAATATAGGGAATTTTTTTTGTTCTTTTTCTCTTACTAGGGCCATTTTATTGGCATTGATACTTTGAATATGCTAAGATGATCAATGTACAGTGTAGAAACCCCAGAAGATAATGTCACAAGTGGCTAAAAGAGACCGAAAACTCTTTCAGTAGCAACTGCTTCCTATTGCATAAATCAAACAAAGGGAACTAAATTTTAATTATTTTTTTTCAATCTCTTTTTACAGTAACAAGAAACCCAGTTACGTTAACTACAGTCTCATACGTGCCAGTTACGCACCCGCGAAAACAGGAAAAATCGACTTACGACACATTCCATAGCAGACGACACCTGTTGCTTAAGTCAAATAGAGGGAAATTTTTTTGTTCTTTTTCTCTTACTAGGGCCATTTTATTGGCATTGATACTTTGAATATGCTAAGATGATCAATGTACAGTGTAGAAACCCCAGACGATAATGTCACAAGTGGCTAAAATAGACCGAAAACTCTTTCAGTAGCAACTGCTTCCTATTGCATAAATCAAACAAAGGGAACTAAATTTTATTATTATTTTTTTTTTAATCTCTTTTTACCGTAACAAGAAACCCAGTTACGTTAACAACTGTCTCATACGTGCCAGTTATGCGCCCACGAAAACATGAAAAATCGACTTACGACACATTCCATAGCAGACAACACCTGTTGCTTATATCAAATATAGGGATTTTTTTTTCTTTTTCTCTTACTAGGGCCATTGAAATGGCATTGATATTTTGAATATGCTAAGATGATCACTATATAGTGTAGAAATTCCAGGAAATAGTGTCACAAGTGGCTTGAAACCCGAAAACTCTTTCAGTAACAACTGATTTCTATTGCATAAATCAAACAAAGGGAACTAAATTTTTCTTTTTTTTTTTAATCTCTTTTTATACCTTGACAAGAAATCCAGTTGCGTTGACTACCGTCTCATACGTGCCAGTTATGCGCCCGCGAAAACATGAAAAATCGACTTACGGCATATTCCATAGCAGACGACACCTGTTGCTTAAGTCAAATATAGGGAATTTTTTTGTTCTTTTTCTCTTACTAGGGCTATTTTATTGGCATTGATACTTTGAATATGCTAAGATGATCAATGTACAGTATAGAAACCCCAGAAGATAATGTCAAAAGTGGCTAAAAGAGACCGAAAACTCTTTCAGTAGCAACTGCTTCCTATTGCATAAATCAAATAAAGGGAACTAAATTTTATTTATTTATTTTTTTTTTTAATCTCTTTTTACTGTAACAAGAAACCCAGTTACGTTGACTACCGTCACATATGTGCCAGTTACGCACCCGCGAAAAGAGGAAAAATCGACTTACGGCACATTCCAAAGCAGACGACACCTGTTGCTTAAGTCAAATATAGGGAATTTTTTTTTTTTTTTCGTTTTCTCTTACTAGGGCCATTGAATTGGTTACGATGACTATCGCACCCATACGTGACCGTTACGTGCTGTGTATAAAATCATAAAATCAACTTGGACACTTTCAGAGGCAACTGATACCTGTTGCACAAATCAAACAGTGGTAAACCAAATTCTTTTTCTTACCAGGGTCACGAAAAACATTGAACCAATTTTGGTGACCGTGTGAGTCATAAGTCGATTTTATGTTTAACCACTGCGCAAAAACATTGATTCAGAAGCAACCAGTTGCTGTTGCATAAACTTTTTCCAATAAGAAATCTTGTTCTTGTTTGAAGAATTTAGAAATAGGCCAATGAAATACAATAAGATGTAAGAATGACTAATAATAAAAAAAGGTAAAATAGATAAAATAGCAAAGTTGGGGATTCAACCTCTGACCATCAGGACCCAAAAAAGGTCTTGGTGCAGGGGTCAAACCCTCTTTGCCATTGAATAGGCTGAAATGACCCGAAGATTTAACATAGATATACAGAGATTTCCCCCCCTTCCAATCAGCCAATCAAATCTCAGGCCTCTCTTAAATTATCCAATCACAGAAGCTTTTAGAAAATCAAAATGGCGTCCAATCAGCCAATCAAATCTCATCCCTCTCTTCAGATTATCCAATCAGAAAAGCTTTGAGAAATTCAATACTGCGCCCAATCAGCCAATCAAATTGCAGACACACCCACAGAATCATCCAATCAGAAAGCTTTGAGCCATTTGAAATGGCGCCCGAAAATATCGATAGAAAACAGTGAACAAGAATCGGCATAAAAGTGGATTTCAAGTCTTCTTTGAAGGCTGTTATGCAGTCCTTGGCAAACTGCCAGGCATGCACCCTCCACACATGCCAGATTTCACTGAAAATGGGCGAAAATTTAAGAAAACAGGGTGACAGAAGACCTTGTTTTGGTGCCTTCCAGCACCTTGCAAGAGTGACTTCCCCTGATCCCTTGATCCCTTGATTCGATTTGCTTTTCTAATTCAGGCCAACTGCTATACTGTACATCGATAGTTTAAATATGCTAAGATGATCAATGTACAGTGTAGAAACCCCAGAAAATAAGAAAATAATGTCACAAGTGGCTAAAAAAGACTGAAAACTCTTTCAGTAGCAACTGCTTCCTATTGCATAAATCAAACAAAGGGAACTAAATTTAATTTTTTCTTTTTTAATCTCTTTTTACCGTAACAAGAAACCCAGTTACGTTGACTACCGTCTCATACGTGCCAGTTACGGACCCGCAAAAACAGGAAAAATCGACTTACGGCACATTCTAAAGCAGACGACACCTGTTGCTTAAGTCAAATATAGGGAATTTTTTTTGTTCTTTTTCTCTTACTACGGCCGTTTTATTGGCATTGATACTTTGAATATGCTAAGATGATCAATGTACAGTGTAGAAACCCCAGAAGATAATGTCACAAGTGGCTAAAAGAGACCGAAAACTCTTTCAGTAGCAACTGCTTCCTATTGCATAAATCAAACAAAGGGAACTAAATTTTAATTTTTTTTTTTAATCTCTTTTTACCGTAACAAGAAACCCAGTTACGTTAACTACCGTCTCATACATGCCAGTTACGCGCCCGCGAAAACATGAAAAATCGACTTACGACACATTCCATAGCAGACGACACCTGTTGCTTAAGTCAAATATAGGGATTTTTTTTTGTTCTTTTTCTCTTACTAGGGCCATGTTATTGGCATTGATACTTTGAATATGCTAAGATGATCAATGTACAGTGTAGAAATCCCAGGAAATAGTGTCACAAGTGGCTTGAAAAACCGAAAACTCTTTCAGTAGCAACTGATTTCTATTGCATAAATCAAACAAAGGGAACTAAATTTTTATTTTTTTTTTAATCTCTTTTTATACGTTGACAAGAAATCCAGTTGCGTTGACTACCGTCTCATACGTGCCAGTTATGCACCCGCGAAAACATGAAAAATCGACTTATGGCACATTCCATAGCAGACGACACCTGTTGCTTAAGTCAAATATAGGGATGTTTTTTTTTTGTTTTCTCGTACTAGGGCCATTGAATTGGTTACGATGACTATCGCACCCATACGTGACCGTTACGTGCTGTGCATAAAATCATAAAATCAACTTGGACACTTTCAGAGGCAACTGATACCTGTTGCACAAATCAAAGAAAGGTAAACCAAATTCTTTTTCTTACCAGGGTCACGAAAAACATTGAACCAATTTTGGTGACCGTGTGAGTCATAAGTCGATTTTATGTTTAACCACTGCGCAAAAACATTGATTCAGAAGCAACCAGTTGCTGTTGCATAAACTTTTTCCAATAAGAAATCTTGTTCTTGTTTGAAGAATTTAGAAATAGGCCAATGAAATACAATAAGATGTAAGAATGACTAATAATAAAAATAGGTAAAATAGATAAAATGGCAAAGTTGGGGATTCAACCTCTGACCATCAGGACCCAAAAAAGGTCTTGGTGCAGGGGTCAAACCCTATTTGCCATTGAATAGGCTGAAATGACCCGAAGATTTAACATAGATATACAGAGATTTCCCCCCCCTTCCAATCAGCCAATCAAACCTCAAGCCTCTCTTAAATTATCCAATCACAGAAGCTTTTAGAAAATCAAAATGGCGTCCAATCAGCCAATCAAATCTCATCCCTCTCTTCAGATTATCCAATCAGAAAAGCTTTGAGAAATTCAATACTGCGCCCAATCAGCCAATCAAATTGCAGACACACCCCCAGAATCATCCAATTAGAAAGCTTTGAGCCATTTGAAATGGCGCCCGAAAATATCGATAGAAAACAGTGAACAAGAATCGGCATAAAAGTGGATTTCAAGTCTTCTTTGAAGGCTGTTATGCAGTTCTTGGCAAACTGCCAGGCATGCACCCTCCACACATGCCAGATTTCACTGAAAATGGGCGAAAATTTAAGAAAACAGGGTGACAGAAGACCTTGTTTTGGTGCCTTCTAGCACCTTGCAAGAGTGATTTCCCCTGATCCCTTGATCCCTTGATTCGATTTGCTTTTCTAATTCAGGCCAACTGCTATACTGTACATCGATACTTTAAATATGCTAAGATGATCAATGTACAGTGTAGAAACCCCAGAAAGTAAGAAAATAATGTCACAGGTGGCTAAAAAAGACTGAAAACTCTTTCAGTAGCAACTGCTTCCTATTGCATAAATCAAACAAAGGGAACTAAATTCTAATTTTTTTTTTTTAATCTCTTTTTACCGTAACAAGAAACCCAGTTACGTTAACTACCGTCTCATACGTGCCAGTTACGCGCCCGCAAAAACATGAAAAATCAACTTACGACACATTCCATAGCAGATGACACCTGTTGCTTAAGTCAAATATACTGATTTTTTTTTTTTTTTCTCTTACTAGGACCATTTTATTGGCATTGATACTTTGAATATGCTAAGATGATCAATGTACAGTGTAGAAATCCCAGGAAATAGTATCACAAGTGGCTTGAAAAACCGAAAACTCTTTCAATAGCAACTGATTTCTATTGCATAAATCAAAGAAAAGGACCTAAATTTTTACTTTTTTTTTAATCTCTTTTTATACGTTGACAAGAAATCCAGCTGCGTTGACTACCGTCTCATACGTTACATTTATGCACCCGCGAAAACATGAAAAATCGACTTACAACACATTCCATAGCAGACGACACCTGTTGCTTAAGTCAAATATAGGGATTTTTTTTTCTTTTTCTCTTATCAAGGCCATTGAAATGGCATTGATACTTTGAATATGCTAAGATGATCACTGTACAGTATAGAAATCCCAGGAAATAGTGTCACAAGTGGCTTGAAAAACCGAAAACCCTTTCAGTAGCAAATGATTTCTATTGCATAAATCAAACAAAGGGAACTAAATTTTTATTTTTTTTTTCAATCTCTTTTTATACCTAGACAAGAAATCCAGGTGCGTTGACTGCCGTCTCATATGTACCATTTATGCACCCGCGAAACCATGAAAAATCGACTTACGACACATTCCATAGCAGACGACACCTGTTGCTTGTCAAATATAGGGAATTTTTTTTGTTCTTTTTCTTTTACTAGGGCCATTTTATTGGCATTGATACTTTGAATATGCTAAGATGATCAATGTACAGTGTAGAAACCCCAGAAAATGATGTCACAAGTGGCTAAAAGAGACAGAAAACTCTTTCAGTAGCAACTGCTTCCTATTGAATAAATCAAACAAAGGGAACTAAATTTTAATTTTTTTTTTTAATCTCTTTTTACCGTAACAAGAAACCCAGTTACGTTAACTACCGTCTGATACGTGCCAGTTACGTGCCCGCGAAAACATGAAAAATCGACTTACGACACATTCCATCGCAGACGACACTTGTTGCTTAAGTCAAATATAGGGAATTTTTTTTTTCTTTTTCTCTTACTAGGGCCATTCAAATGGCATTGATACTTTGAATATGCTAAGATGATCACTGTAAAGTGTAGAAATCCCAGGAAATAGTGTCACAAATGGCTTGAAAAACCGAAAACTCTTTCAGTAGCAACTGATTTCTATTGCTTAAATCAATCAAAGGGAACTAAATTTTTATTTTTTTTTTTCAATCGCTTTTTATACCTAGACAAGAAATCCAGTTTCGTTGACTACCGTCTCATATGTACCATTTATGCACCCGCGAAAACATGAAAAATCGACTTACGACACATTCCATAGCAGACGACAACTGTTGCATGTCAAATATAGGGAATTTTTTTTGTTCTTTTTCTTTTACTAGGGCCATTTTATTGGCATTGATACTTTGAATATGCTAAGATGATCAATGTACAGTGTAGAAACCCCAGAAAATAATGTCACAAGTGGCTAAAAGAGACAGAAAACTCTTTCAGTAGCAACTGATTTCTATTGCATAAATCAAACAAAGGGAACTAAATTTATTATTTTTTTTTTAATCTCTTTTTATACCTTGACAAGAAATCCTGTTGCGTTGACTACCGCCTCATACGTGCCAGTTACGGACGCGCAAAAACATGAAAAATCGACTTACGACACATTCCATAGCAGACGACACCTGTTACTTAAGTCAAATATAGGGATATTTTTTTGTTCTTTTTCTCTTATTAGGGCCATTTTATTGGCATTGATACTTTGAATATGCTAAGATGATCAATGTACAGTGTAGAAACCCCAGAAGATAATGTCACAAGTGGCTAAAAGAGACCGAAAACTCTTTCAGTAGAAACTGCTTCCTATTGCATAAATCAAACAAAGGGAACTAAATTTTAATTTTATTTTAATCTCTTTTTACCGTAACAATAAACCCAGTTACGTTAACTACCGTCTCATACATGCCAGTTATGCGCCCGCGAAAACATGAAAAATCGACTTACGACACATTCCATAGCAGACGACACCTGTTGCTTAAGTCAAAATATAGGGATTTTTTTTTTTTTTCTTTTTCTCTTACTAGGGCCATTGAATTGGCATTGATACTTTGAATATGCTAAGATGATCACTGTACAGTGTAGAAATCCCAGGAAACAGTGTCACAAGTGGCTTGAAAAACCGAAAACTCTTCCAGTAGCAACTGATTTCTATTGCATAAATCAAACAAAGGGAACTAAGTTTTTATTTTTTTTTTTAATCTCTTTTTATACCTTGACAAGAAATCCAGTTGCGTTGACTACCGTCTCATACGTGCCAGTTATGCGCCCGCGAAAACAGGACAAATCGACTTACGGCACATTCTATAGCAGACGACACCTGTTGCTTAAGTCAAATATAGGGATTTTTTTTTGTTCTTTTTCCCTTACTAGGGCCATTTTATTAGCATTGATACTTTGAATATGCTAAGATGATCAATGTACAGTGTAGAAACCCTAGAAGATAATGTCACAAGTGGCTAAAAGAGACCGAAAACTCTTTCAGTAGCAACTGCTTCCTATTGCATAAATCAAACAAAGGGAACTAAATTTTAATTTTTCTTTTTTAATCTCTTTTTACCGTAACAAGAAACCCAGTTACGTTAACTACCGTCTCATACGTGCAATTTACGCGCCCGCGAAAACATGAAAATTCGACTTACGACAGATTCCATAGCAGACGACACCTGTTGCTTAAGTCAAATATAGGGACTTTTTTTTGTTCTTTTTCTCTTACTAGGGCCATTTTATTGGCATTGATACTTTGAATATGCTAAGATGATCAATGTACAGTATAGAAACCCCAGAAGATAATGTCACAAATGGCTAAAAGAGACCGAAAACTCTTTCAGTAGCAACTGCTTCCTATTGCATAAATCAAACAAAGGGAACTAAATTTTAATTCTTTTTTTTTTAATATCTTTTTACCATAACAAGAAACCCAGTTACGTTAACTACCGTCTCATACATGCCAGTTACGCACCCACGAAAACATGAAAGTCAACTTAGGACACATTCCATAGCAGACGACACCTGTTGCTTAAGTCAAATATAGGGATTTTTGTTTTTTTCTTTTTCTCTTACTAGGGCCATTGAAATGGCATTGATACTTTGAATATGCTAAGATGATCACTGTAAAGTGTAGAAATCCCAGGAAATAGTGTCACAAGTGGCTTGAAAAACCGAAAACTCTTTCTGTAGCAACTGATTTCTATTGCATAAATCAAACAAAGGGAACTAAATTTTTATTATTTTTTTTAATCTCTTTTTATACCTTGACAAGAAATCCATTTGCGTTGACTACCGTCTCATACGTGCCAGTTATGCGCCCGCGAAAACATGAAAAATCGACTTACGGCACATTCTATAGCAGACGACACCTGTTGCTTAAGTCAAATATAGGGAATTTTTTTTTTTCTTTTTCTCTTACTAGGGCCATTGAATTGGTTACGATGACTATCGCACCCATACGTGGCCGTTACGTGCTGTGCATAAAATCATAAAATCAATTTGGACACTTTCAGAGGCAACTGATACCTGTTGCACAAATCAAAGAAATGTAAACCAAATCCTTTTTCTTACCAGGGTCACGAAAAATATTGAACCAATTTTGGTGACCGTGTGAGTCATAAGTCAATTTTATGTTTAACCACTGCGCAAAAACATTGATTCAGAAGCAACCAGTTGCTGTTGCATAAACTTTTTCCAATAAGAAATCTTGTTCTTGTTTGAAGAATTTAGAAATAGGCCAATGAAATACAATAAGATGTAAGAATGACTAATAATAAAAATAGGTAAAATAGATAAAATGGCAAAGTTGGGGATTCAACCTCTGATCATCAGGACCCAAAAAAGGTCTTGGTGCAGGGGTCAAACCCTCTTTGCCATTGAATAGGCTGAAATGACCCGAAGATTTAACATAGATATACAGAGATTTCCCCCCCTTCCAATCAGCCAATCAAATCTCAGGCCTCTCTTAAATTATCCAATCACAGAAGCTTTTAGAAAATCAAAATGGCGTCCAATCAGCCAATCAAATCTCATCCCTCTCTTCAGATTATCCAATCAGAAAAGCTTTGAGAAATTCAATACTGCGCCCAATCAGCCAATGAAATTGCAGACACATCCCCAGAATCATCCAATCAGAAAGCTTTGAGCCATTTGAAATGGCGCCCGAAAATATCGATAGAAAACAGTGAACAAGAATCGGCATAAAAGTGGATTTCAAGTCTTCTTTGAAGGCTGTTATGCAGTCCTTGGCAAACTGCCAGGCATGCACCCTCCACACATGCCAGATTTCACTGAAAATGGGCGAAAATTTAAGAAAACAGGGTGACAGAAGACCTTCTTTTGGTGCTTTGTAGCACCTTGCAAGAGTGACTTCCCCTGATCCCTTGATCCCTTGATTCGATTTGCTTTTCTAATTCAGGCCAACTGCTATACTGTACATCGATACTTTAAATATGCTAAGATGATCAATGTACAGTGTAGAAACCCCAGAAAATAAGAAAATATTGTCACAAGTGGCTAAAAAAGACTGAAAACTCTTTCAGTAGCAACTGCTTCCTATTGCATAAATCAAACAAAGGGAACTAAATTTATTTTTTTTTACTCTCTTTTTACCTTAACAAGAAACCCAGTTACGTTGACTACCGTCTCATACGTGCCAGTTACGCACCCGCAAAAACAGGAAAAATCGACTTACGGCACATTCTAAAGCAGACGACACCTGTTGCTTAAGTCAAATATAGGGAATTTTTTTTGTTCTTTTTCTCTTACTAAGGCCATTTTATTGGCATTGATACTTTGAATATGCTAAGATGATCAATGTACAGTGTAGAAACCCCAGAGGATAATGTCACAAGTGGCTAACAGAGACCGAAAACTCTTTCAGTAGCAACTGCCTTCTATTGCATAAATCAAACAAAGGGAACTAAATTTTAATTTTTTTTTTTTAATCTCTTTTTACCGTAACAAGAAACCCAGTTACGTTAACTACCGTCTCATACGTGCCAGTTAAGCACCGGCGAAAACAGGAAAAATCGACTTACGACAAGTTCCATAGCAGATGACACCTGTTGCTTAAGTCAAATATAGGGAATTTTTTTTTGTTCTTTTTCTCTTACTAGGGCCATTGAAATGGCATTGATACTTTGAATATGCTAAGATGATCAATGTACAGTATAGAAACCCCAGAAGATAATGTCACAACTGGCTATAAGAGACCGAAAACTCTTTCAGTAGCAACTACTTCCTATTGCATAAATCAAACAAAGGGAACTAAATTTTAATTTTTTTTTTTAATCTCTTTTTACCGTAACAAGAAACCCAGTTACGTTAACTACCGTCTCATACGTACCAATTATGCGCCCGCGAAAACATGAAAAATCAACTTACGACACGTTCCATAGTATACGACACCTGTTGCTAAAGTCAAATATAGGGATTTTCTTTTTTTCTTTTTCTCTTACTAGGGCCATTGAAATGGCATTGATACTTTGAATATGCTAAGATGATCACTGTACAGTGTAGAAATCCCAGGAAATAGTGTCACAAGTGGCTTGAAAAACCGAAAACTCTTTCACTAGCAACTGCTTCCTATTGCATAAATCAAACAAAGGGAACCAAATTTTAATGATTTTTTTTTTTAATCTTTTTTTACCGTAACAAGAAACCCAGTTACGTTGACTACCGTCACATATGTGCCAGTTACGCACCCGCGAAAACAGGAAAAATCGACTTACGGCACATTCCAAAGCAGACGACACCTGTTGCTTAAGTCAAATATACGGAATTTTTTTTTTTTTTTTTTTTTTCTTTTTCTCTTACTAGGGCCATTGAATTGGTTACGATGACTATCGCACCCATACGTGACCGTTACGTGCTGTGCATAAAATCATAAAATCAACTTGGACACTTTCAGAGACAACTGATACCTGTTGCACTAATCAAAGAAAGGTAAACCAAATTCTTTTTCTTACCAGGGTCACGAAAAACATTGAACCAATTTTGGTGACCGTGTGAGTCATAAGTCGATTTTATGTTTAACCACTGCGCAAAAACATTGATTCAGAAGCAACCAGTTGCTGTTGCATAAACTTTTTCCAATAAGAAATCTTGTTCTTGTTTGAAGAATTTAGAAATAGGCCAATGAAATACAATAAGATGTAAGAATGACTAATAATAAAAATAGGTAAAACAGATAAAATGGCAAAGTTGGGGATTCAACCTCTGACCATCAGACCCAAAAAAGGTCTTGGCGCAGGGGTCAAACCCTCTTTGCCATTGAATAGGCTGAAATGACCCGAAGATTTAACATAGATATACAGAGATTTCCCCCCCTTCCAATCAGCCAATCAAATATCAGGCCTCTCTTAAATTATCCAATCACAGAAGCTTTTAGAAAATCAAAATGGCGTCCAATTAGCCAATCAAATCTCATCCCTCTCTTCAGATTATCCAATCAGAAAATCTTTGAGAAATTCAATATTGCGCCCAATCAGCCAATGAAATTGCAGATACACCCCCAGAATCATCTAATCATAAAGCTTTGAGCCATTTGAAATGGCGCCCGAAAATATCGATAGAAAACAGTGAACAAGAATCGGCATAAAAGTGGATTTCAAGTCTTCTTTGAAGGCTGTTATGCAGTTCTTGGCAAACTGCCAGGCATGCACCCTCCACACATGCCAGATTTCACTGAAAATGGGCGAATATTTAAGAAAACAGGGTGACTGAAGACCTTCTTTTGGTGCTTTGTAGCACCTTGCAAGAGTGACTTCCCCTGATCCCTTGATCCCTTGATTCGATTTGCTTTTCTAATTCAGGCCAACTGCTATACTGTACATCGATACTTTAAATATGCTAAGATGATCAATGTACAGTGTAGAAACCCCAGAAAATAAGAAAATAATGTCACATGTGGCTAAAAAAGACTGAAAACTCTTTCAGTAGCAACTGCTTCCTATTGCATAAATCAAACAAAGGGAACTAAATTTTAATTTTTTTTGTTTTTAATCTCTTTTTACCGTAACAAGAAACCCAGTTACGTTGACTACCGTCTCATACGTGCCAGTTACGCGCCCGCGAAAATATGAAAAATCGACTTACGGCATATTCCATAGCAGACGACACCTGTTGCTTAGGTCAAATATAGGGAATTTTTTTTTTTCGTTTTCTCTTACTAGGGCCATTGAATTGGTTACGATGACTATCGCACCCATACGTGACCGTTACGTGCTGTGCATAAAATCATAAAATCAACTTGGACACTTTCAGAGGCAACTGATACCTGTTGCACAAATCAAACAGTGGTAAACCAAATTCTTTTTCTTACCAGGGTCACAAAAAACATTGAACCAATTTGGGTGACCGTGTGAGTCATAAGGCGATTTTATGTTTAACCACTGCGCAAAAACATTGATTCAGGAGCAACCAGTTGCTGTTGCATAAACTTTTTCCAATAAGAAATCTTGTTCTTGTTTGAAGAATTTAGAAATAGGCCAATGAAATACAATAAGATGTAAGAATGACTAATAATAAAAATAGGTAAAATAGATAAAATGGCAAAGTTGGGGATTCAACCTCTGACCATCAGGACCCAAAAAAGGTCTTGGTGCAGGGGTCAAACCCTCTTTGCCATTGAATAGGCTGAAATGACCCGAAGATTTAACATAGATATACAGAGATTCCCCCCCCCCTTCCAATCAGCCAATCAAATCTCAGGCCTCTCTTAAATTATCCAATCACAGAAGCTTTTAGAAAATCAATACTGCGTCCAATCTGCCAATCAAATCTCATCCCTCTCTTCAGATTATCCAATCAGAAAAGCTTTGAGAAATTCAATACTGCGCCCAATCAGCCAATCAAATTGCAGACACACCCCCAGAATCATCCAATCAGAAAGCTTTGAGCCATTTGAAATGGCGCCCGAAAATATCGATAGAAAACAGTGAACAAGAATCGGCATAAAAGTGGATTTCAAGTCTTCTTTTAAGGCTGTTATGCAGTCCTTGGCAAACTGCCAGGCATGCACCCTCCACACATGCCAGATTTCACTGAAAATGGGCAAAAATTTAAGAAAACAGGGTGACAGAAGACCTTCTTTTGGTGCTTTGTAGCACCTTGCAAGAGTGACTTCCCCTGATCCCTTGATCCCTTGATTCGATTTGCTTTTCTAATTCAGGCCAACTGCTATACTGTACATCGATACTTTAAATATGCTAAGATGATCAATGTACAGTGTAGAAACCCCAGAAAATAAGAAAATAATGTCACAAGTGGCTAAAAAAGACTGAAAACTCTTTCAGTAGCAACTGCTTCCTATTGCATAAATCAAACAAAGGGAACTAAATTTTAATTTTTTTTTATTTTAATCTCTTTTTACCGTAACAAGAAACCCAGTTACGTTGACTACCGTCTCATACGTGCCAGTTACGCACCCGCGAAAACAGGAAAAATCGGCTTACGGCACATTCCAAAGCAGACAACACCTGTTGCTTAAGTCAAATATAGGGAATTTTTTTTGTTCTTTTTCTCTTACTAGGGCCATTTTATTGGCATTGACACTTTGAATATGCTAAGATGATCAATGTACAGTGTAGAAACCCCAGAAGATAATGTCACAAGTGGCTAAAAGAGACCGAAAACTCTTTCAGTAGCAACTGCTTCCTATTGCATAAATCAAACAAAGGGAACTAAATTTTAATTTTTTTTTTAATCTCTTTTTACCGTAACAAGAAACCCAGTTACATTAACTACCGTCTAATACGTGCCAGTTACGCGCCCGCGAAAACAGGAAAAATCGACTTACGACACATTCCATAGCAGACGACACCTGTTGCTTAAGGCAAATATAGGGATTTTTTTTGTTCTTTTTCTCTTACTAGGGCCATTGAAATGGCATTGATACTTTGAATATGCTAAGATGATCACTGTACAAAGAGGAGAATCAATTACGTTTCTGAAATAAAGGTGTTGATGAAGTATACCACATTTAGTTCGCAGCCTAGCATGAATGATTTGAATCCTCCTCTCTCCAAAAAAATATAGCCTATTTGGATTTGCTTTATCTCTATTGATATAACGTTTAAATGCTGAAAGGGAGTCCAGGTTTCTAACATCAATGGGTAAAGCATTCCAATCAGTAACAACACAGGGTAAAAAGGAGTTTAGATAAAGATTAGTTCTGCAAGCTATATTTTGTAGATTGTAAGATCCTCTTAGGTTGTAGGATGAAGTACTTCCTACTGTTACGGGCACTATCGAATTTAAATAAGAAGGGGCTAGTCCTTTTACCATTTTAAAAAACAATATAAGTTTGTGTTTATATGTTCTTTCACTAAGTATTTCCCACCCTGACTCTTCGGTAAGATCCACTAAAGACACAAGTTTACTGCATCCAGTTACAATTCTTGCAGCTTCACTTTGTACTTTTTCAATTTGTTCTTTCTGGTATTGAGATAGATTCATCCAAATAACATCTGCATATTCAAGAACTGGACGGATAAAAGAAAAATATATTATCTGTAAAGATGTTCGATCTAGGAGCAACTTTAGACTTCGCATAATTCCAATTCTCTTCCATGCCTTTTTTAAAGTATGATTTACATGGTAATCCCAAGAACCATCATTAGAAATGAAAATACCGAGATGCTTATGAACCTGCACAGATGGAATTTCAACACTAGACATAAAAAGCTTCGGGTGAACAGGTTTATTACGTTTACGGGATATTATTAAAGATTCTGATTTTGAGGGATTGAACTTTACAAACCACCTATTTGCCCAGTCTGTAATTTTATTGATGTCTGTTTGTAAAATTGTACCTGCTGTATCAGGATCATCTACCACCATGGATAAACTAGTGTCATCTGCAAATAGGTTTATATTTGACTCAATATCATTTACTATGTCATTAATGTAGACTAGAAATAGGAGAGGACCGAGAATAGATCCTTGCGGGACTCCCGCATGAATAGAACTCAAGTCTGAGACAGCTCCAGGGAGAACAACCCTCTGATACCTGTTCGAGAGGTAGTCCGAAAACCATGAAAGAAGTTTACCACAGATTCCAGCTTTGTGCATCTTAAGTAGAAGCCCTTTGTGCCATACTTTGTCGAAGGCTTTACTAATATCAAAAAATATAACTCGGACTTCTAGTCCTTCATCCAAGGCTTTGCAGATATTATCATATAGAAATACAACTTGGTTGACGGTTGAGTCTCCGGGTAAAAAACCTGATTGACAAGGTGTGAAAAAATTGGTATCGTTTAGATGGTTGAAGACATGTTTAAATATTATTCTTTCAAATACTTTTCCATAGTGTTTAATAGCGATACAGGTCGGTAATTAAATGCAAGAGCAGAGTCACAATAAGATGTAAGAATGACTAATAATAAAAATAGGTAAAATAGATAAAATGGCAAAGTTGGGGATTCAACCTCTGATCATCAGGACCCAAAAAAGGTCTTGGTGCAGGGGTCAAACCCTCTTTGCCATTGAATAGGCTGACATGACCCGAAGATTTAACATAGATATACAGAGATTTCCCCCCCTTCCAATCAGCCAATCAAATCTCAGGCCTCTCTTAAATTATCCAATCACAGAAGCTTTTAGAAAATCAAAATGGCGTCCAATCAGCCAATCAAATCTCATCCCTCTCTTCAGATTATCCAATCAGAAAAGCTTTGAGAAATTCAATACTGCGCCCAATCAGCCAATCAAATTGCAGACACACCCACAGAATCATCAAATCAGAAAGCTTTGAGCAATTTGAAATGGCGCCCGAAAATATCAATAGAAAACAGTGAACAAAAATCGGCATAAAAGTGGATTTCAAGTCTTCTTTGAAGGCTGTTATGCAGTCCTTGGCAAACTGCCAGGCATGCACCATACACACATGTAAGATTTCACTGAAAATGGGCGAAAATTTAAGAAAACAGGGTGACAGAAGACCTTGTTTTGGTGCCTTCTAGCACCTTGCAAGAGTGACTTCCCCTGATCCCTTGATCCCTTGATTCGATTTGCTTTTCTAATTCAGGCCAACTGCTATACTGTACATCGATACTTCAAATATGCTAAGATGATCAGTGTACAGTGTAGAAACCCCAGAAAATAAGAAAATAATGTCACAAGAGGCTAAAAAAGACTGAAAACTCTTTCAGTAGCAACTGCTTCCTATTGCATAAATCAAACAAAGGGAACTAATTTTTAATTTTTTTTTTAATCTCTTTTTACCGTAACAAGAAACCCAGTTACGTTGACTACCATCTCATATGTGCCAGTTACGCACCCGCGAAAACAGGAAAAATCGACTTACGACTCATTCCATAGCTTACGACACCTGTTGCTTAAGTCAAATATAGGGAATTTTTTTTTTTTCTTTTTCTCTTACTAGGGACATTTTATTGGCATTGATACTTTGAATATGCTAAGATGATCAATGTACAGTGTAGAAACCCTAGAAGATAATGTCACAAGTGGCTAAAAGAGACCGAAAACTCTTTCAGTAGCAACTGCTTCCTATTGCATAACTCAAACAAAGGGAACTAAATTTTAATTTTTTTTTTTTAATCTCTTTTTTCCATAAAAAGAAACCCAGTTAAGTTAACTACCGTCTCATACGTGCCAGTTACGCGCCCGCGAAAAGATGAAAAATCGACTTACGACACATTCCATAGCAGACGACACCTGTTGCTTAAGTCAAATATAGGGAATTTTTTTTGTTCTTTTTCTCTTACTAGGGCCATTTTATTGGCATTGATACTTTGAATATGCTAAGATGATCAATGTACAGTGTAGAAACCCCAGAAGATAATGTCACAAGTGGCTAAAAGAGACCGAAAACTCTTTCAGTAGCAACTGCTTCCTATTGCATAAATCAAACAAAGGGAACTAAATTTTAATTTTTTTTTTTTTAATCTCTTTTTACCGTAACAAGAAACCCAGTTACATTAACTACCGTCTCATACGTGCTGGTTACGCACCCGCGAAAACATGAAAAATCGACTTACGACACATTCCATAGCAGACAACACCTGTTGCTTAAGTCAAATATAGGGATTTTTGTTTTTTTCTTTTTCTCTTACTAGGGCCATTGAAATGGCATTGATACTTTGAATATGCTAAGATGATCACTGTACAGTGTAGAAATCCCAGGAAATAGTGTCACAAGTGGCTTGAAAAACCGAAAACTCTTACAGTAGCAACTGATTTCTATTGCATAAATCAAACAAAGGGAACTAAATTTTTATTTTTTTTTTAATCTCTTTTTATACGTTGACAAGAAATCCAGTTGCGTTGACTACCGTCTCATACGTGCCAGTTATGCACCCGCGAAAACATGAAAAATCGGTTTATGGCACATTCCATAGCAGACGACACCTGTTGCTTAAGTCAAATATAGGGATTTCTTTTTTTTTCGTTTTCTCTTACTAGGGCCATTAAATTGGTTACGATGACTATCGCACCCATACGTGACCGTTACGTGCTGTGCATAAAATCATAAAATCAACTTGGACACTTTCAGAGGCAACTGATACCTGTTGCACAAATCAAAGAAAGGTAAACCAAATTCTTTTTCTTACCAGGGTCACGAAAAACATTGAACCAATTTTGGTGACCGTGTGAGTCATAAGTCGATTTTATGTTTAACCACTGCGCAAAAACATTGATTCAGAAGCAACCAGTTGCTGTTGCATAAACTTTTTCCAATAAGAAATCTTGTTCTTGTTTGAAGAATTTAGAAATAGGCCAATGAAATACAATAAGATGTAAGAATGACTAATAATAAAAATAGGTAAAATAGATAAAATGGCAAAGTTGGGGATTCAACCTCTGACCATCAGGACCCAAAAAAGGTCTTGGTGCAGGGGTCAAACCCTATTTGCCATTGAATAGGCTGAAATGACCCGAAGATTTAACATAGATATACAGAGATTTCCCCCCCTTCCAATCAGCCAATCAAACCTCAAGCCTCTCTTAAATTATCCAATCACAGAAGCTTTTAGAAAATCAAAATGGCGTCCAATCAGCCAATCAAATCTCATCCCTCTCTTCAGATTATCCAATCAGAAAAGCTTTGAGAAATTCAATACTGCGCCCAATCAGCCAATCAAATTGCAGACACACCCCCAGAATCATCCAATTAGAAAGCTTTGAGCCATTTGAAATGGCGCCCGAAAATATCGATAGAAAACAGTGAACAAGAATCGGCATAAAAGTGGATTTCAAGTCTTCTTTGAAGGCTGTTATGCAGTTCTTGGCAAACTGCCAGGCATGCACCCTCCACACATGCCAGATTTCACTGAAAATGGGCGAAAATTTAAGAAAACAGGGTGACAGAAGACCTTGTTTTGGTGCCTTCTAGCACCTTGCAAGAGTGATTTCCCCTGATCCCTTGATCCCTTGATTCGATTTGCTTTTCTAATTCAGGCCAACTGCTATACTGTACATCGATACTTTAAATATGCTAAGATGATCAATGTACAGTGTAGAAACCCCAGAAAGTAAGAAAATAATGTCACAGGTGGCTAAAAAAGACTGAAAACTCTTTCAGTAGCAACTGCTTCCTATTGCATAAATCAAACAAAGGGAACTAAATTCTAATTTTTTTTTTTTAATCTCTTTTTACCGTAACAAGAAACCCAGTTACGTTAACTACCGTCTCATACGTGCCAGTTACGCGCCCGCAAAAACATGAAAAATCAACTTACGACACATTCCATAGCAGATGACACCTGTTGCTTAAGTCAAATATACTGATTTTTTTTTTTTTTTCTCTTACTAGGACCATTTTATTGGCATTGATACTTTGAATATGCTAAGATGATCAATGTACAGTGTAGAAACCCCAGAAGATAATGTCACAAGTGGCTGAAAGAGACCGAAAACTCTTTCAGTAGCAACTGCTTCCTATTGCATAAATCAAACAAAGGGAACTAAATTTTAATTTTTTTTCTTTAATCTCTTTTTACCGTAACAAGAAACCCAGTTACGTTAACTACCGTCTCATACGTGCCAGTTACGCGCCCGTGAAAACATGAAAAATCGACTTACGACACATTCCATAGCAGACGACACCTGTTGCTTAAGTCAAATATCGGGATTTTTTTTTTTTTTTTTTTTCTTTTTCTCTTATCAAGGCCATTGAAATGGCATTGATACTTTGAATATGCTAAGATGATCACTGTACAGTATAGAAACCCCAGGAAATAGTGTCACAAGTGGCTTGAAAAACCGAAAACTCTTTCAGTAGCAACTGATTTCTATTGCCTAAATCAAACAAAGGGAACTAAGTTGTTATTTTTTTTTTAATCTCCTTTTATACCTTGACAAGAAATCCAGTTGCGTTGACTACCGTCTCATACGTGCCAGTTATGCGCCCGCGAAAACAGGAAAAATCGACTTACGGCACATTCCATAGCAGACGACACCTGTTGCTTAAGTCAAATATAGGGATTTCTTTTTTTTTCGTTTTCTCTTACTAGGGCCATTTTATTGGCATTGATACTCTGAATATGCTAAGATGATCAATGTACAGTGTAGAAACCCTAGAAGATAATGTCACAAGTGGCTAAAAGAGACCGAAAACTCTTTCAGTAGCAACTGCTTCCTATTGCATAAATCAAACAAAGGGAACTAAATTTTAATTTTTTTTTCTTTTAATCTCTTTTTTCCATAAAAAGAAACCCAGTGAAGTTAACTACCGTCTCATACGTGCCAGTTACGCGCCCGCGAAAAGATGAAAAATCGACTTACGACACATTCCATAGCAGACGACACCTGTTGCTTAAGTCAAATATAGGGAATTTTTTTTGTTCTTTTTCTTTTACTAGGGCCATTTTATTGGCATTGATACTTTGAATATGCTAAGATGATCAATGTACAGTGTAGAAACCCCAGAAGATAATGTCACAAGTGGCTAAAAGAGACCGAAAACTCTTTCAGTAGGAACGGCTTCCTATTGCATAAATCAAACAAAGGGAACTAAATTTTAATTTTTTTTTTTTAATCTCTTTTTACCGTAACAAGAAACCCAGTTACGTTAACTACCGTCTCATACGTGCTACTTACGCATCCGCGAAAACATGAAAAATCGACTTACGACACATTCCATAGCAGACAACACCTGTTGCTTAAGTCAAATATAGGGAATTTTTTTTGTTCTTTTTCTCTTACTAGGGCCATTTTATTGGCATTGATACTTTGAATATGCTAAGATGATCAATGTACAGTGTAGAAACCCCAGAAGACAATGTTACAAGTGGCTAAAAGAGACCGAAAACTCTTTCAGTAGCAACTGCTTCCTATTGCATAAATCAAACAAAGGGAACTAAATTTTAATTTTTTTTTTTTAATCTCTTTTTACCGTAACAAGAAACCCAGTTACGTTAACTACCGTCTCATACGTGCCAGTTACGTGCCGGCGAAAACATGAAAAATCGACTTACGACAGATTCCATAGCAGACGACACCTGTTGCTTAAGTCAAATATAGGGAATTTTTTTTGTTCTTTTTCTCTTACTAGGGCCATTTTATTGGCATTGATACTTTGAATATGCTAAGATGATCAATGTACAGTATAGAAACCCCAGAAGATAATGTCACAAGTGGCTAAAAGAGACCGAAAACTCTTTCAGTAGCAACTACTTCCTATTGCATAAATCAAACAAAGGGAACTAAATTTTAATTTTTTTTTAATCTCTTTTTACCATAACAAGAAACCCAGTTACGTTAACTACCGTCTCATACGTGCCAGTTATGCGCCCACGAAAACATGAAAAATCAACTTACGACACATTCCATAGCAGACGACACCTGTTGCTTAAGTCAAATATAGGGATTTTTGTTTTTTTCTTTTTCTCTTACTAGGGCCATTGAAATGGCATTGATACTTTGAATATGCTAAGATGATCACTGTACAGTGTAGAAATCCCAGGAAATAGTGTCACAAGTGGCTTGAAAAACCGAAAACTCTTTCAGTAGCAACTGTTTTCTATTGCATAAATCAAACAAAGGGAACTAAATTTTTATTTTTTTTTTAATCTCTTTTTATACCTTGACAAGAAATCCATTTGCGTTGACTACCGTCTCATACGTGCAAGTTATGCACCCGCGAAAACAGGAAAAATCGACTTACGGCACATTCCATAGCAGACGACACCTGTTGCTTAGGTCAAATATAGGGATTTTTTTTTTTTTTTTTCTCTTACTAGGGCCATTGAATTGGTTACGATGACTATCGCACCCATACGTGACCGTTACGTGCTGTGCATAAAATCATAAAATCAACTTGGACACTTTCAGAGGCAACTGATACCTGTTGCACAAATCAAAGAAAGGTAAACCAAATTCTTTTTCTTACCAGGGTCACAAAAAATTTTGAACCAATTTTGGTGACCGTGTGAGTCATAAGTCGATTTTATGTTTAACCACTGCGCAAAAACATTGATTCAGAAGCAACCAGTTGCTGTTGCATAAACTTTTTCCAATAAGAAATCTTGTTCTTGTTTGAAGAATTTAGAAATAGGCCAATGAAATACAATAAGATGTAAGAATGACTAATAATAAAAATAGGTAAAATAGATAAAATGGCAAAGTTGGGAATTCAACCTCTGACCATCAGGACCCAAAAAAGGTCTTGGTGCAGGGGTCAAACCCTCTTTGCCATTGAATAGGCTGAAATGACCCGAAGATTTAACATAGATATACAGAGATTTCCCCCCCTTCCAATCAGCCATTCAAATCTCAGGCCTCTCTTAAATTATCCAATCACAGGAGCTTTTAGAAAATCAAAATGGCGTCCAATCAGCCAATCAAATCTCATCCCTCTCTTCAGATTATCCAATCAGAAAAGCTTTGAGAAATTCAATACTGCGCCCAATCAGCCAATCAAATTGCAGACACACCCACAGAGTCATCCAATCAGAAAGCTTTGAGCAATTTGAAATGGCGCCCGAAAATATCGATAGAAAACAGTGAACAAGAATCGGCATAAAAGTGGATTTCAAGTCTTCTTTGAAGGCTGTTATGCAGTCCTTGGCAAACTGCCAGGCATGCACCCTCCACAGATGCCAGATTTCACTGAAAATGGGCGAAAATTTAAGAAAACAGGGTGACAGAAGACCTTGTTTTGGTGCCTTCTAGCACCTTGCAAGAGTGACTTCCCCTGATCCCTTGATTCGATTTGCTTTTCTAATTCAGGCCAACTGCTATACTGTACATCGATACTTTAAATATGCTAAGATGATCAATGTACAGTGTAGAAACCCCAGAAAATAAGAAAATAATGTCATAAGTGGCTAAAAAAGACTGAAAACTCTTTCAGTAGCAACTGCTTCCTATTGCATAAATCAAACAAAGGGAACTAAATTTTAATTTTTTTTTTTTTTCAATCTCTTTTTACCGTAACAAGAAACCCAGTTACGTTGACTACCGTCTCATACGTGCCAGTTACGCACCCGCGAAAACTGGAAAAATCGACTTACGGCACATTCCATAGCAGACGACATCTGTTACTTAAGTCAAATATAGGGAATTGTTTTTGTTCTTTTTCTCTTACTAGGGCCATTTTATTGGCATTGATACTTTGAATATGCTAAGATGATCAATGTACAGTGTAGAAACCGCAGAAGATAATGTCACAAGTGGCTAAAAGAGACCGAAAACACTTTTAGTAGGAACTGCTTCCTATTGCATAAATCAAACAAAGGGAACTAAATTTTATTTTTTTTTTTTAATCTCTTTTTACCGTAACAAGAAACCCATTTACGTTGACTACCGTCTCATTTGTGCCAGTTACGCACCCGCGAAAACTTGAAAAATCGACTTACGACACATTCCATAGCAGACGACACCTGTTGCTTAAGTCAAATATAGGGAATTTTTTTTGTTCTTTTTCTCTTACTAGGGCCATTTTATTGGCATTGATACTTTGAATATGCTAAGATGATCAATGTACAGTGTAGAAACCCCAGAAGATAATGTCTCAAGTGGCTAAAAGAGACCGAAAACTCTTTCCGTAGCAACTGCTTCCTATTGCATAAATCAAACAAAGGGAACTAAATTTTAATTTTTTTTTTAATCTCTTTTCACCATAACATGAAACCCAGTTACGTTAAATACCGTCTCATACGTGCCAGTTACGCGCCTGCGAAAACATGAAAAATCGACTTACGACACATTCCATAGCAGACGACACCTGTTGCTTAAGTCAAATATAGGGAATTTTTTTTGTTCTTTTTCTCTTACTAGGGCCATTTAATTGGCATTGATACTTTGAATATGCTAAGATGATCAATGTACAGTGTAGAAACCCCAGAAGATAATGTCACAAGTGGCTAAAAGTGACCGAAAACTCTTTCAGTAGCAACTGCTTCCTATTGCATAAATCAAACAAAGGGAACTAAATTTTAATTTTTTTTTTAATCTCTTTTTACCGTAACAAGAAACCCGGTTACGTTAACTACCATCTCATACGTGCCAGTTACGCGCCCGCGAAAACATGAAAAATCGACTTACGACACATTCCATAGCAGACGACACCTGTTGCTTAAGTCAAATATAGGGAATTTTTTTTTGTTCTTTTTCTCTTACTAGGGCCATTTTATTGGCATTGATACTTTGAATATGCTAAGATGATCACTATACAGTGTAGAAACCCCAGGAAAAAGTGTCACAAGTGGCTAAAAGAGACCGAAAACTCTTTCAGTAGCAACTGATTTCTATTGCATAAATCAAACAAAGGGAACTAAATTTTTATATTTTTTTTTAATCTCTTTTTATACCTTGACAAGAAATCCAGTTGCGTTGACTACCGTCTCATACGTGCCAGTTATGCGCCCGCGAAAACAGGAAAAATCGACTTACGGCACATTCCATATCAGACGACACCTTTTGCTTAAGTCAAATATAGGGATTTTTTCTTTTGTTTTGTTTTCTCTTACTAGGGCCATTGAATTGGTTACGATGACTATCGCACCCATACGTGACCGTTACGTGCTGTGCATAAAATCATAAAATCAACTTGGACACTTTCAGAGGCAACTGATACCTGTTGCACAAATCAAAGAAAGGTAAACCAAATTCTTTTTCTTACCAGGGTCACGAAAAACATTGAACCAATTTTGGTGACCGTGTGAGTCATAAGTCGATTTTATGTTTAACCACTGCGCAAAAACATTGATTCAGAAGCAACCAGTTGCTGTTGCATAAACTTTTTCCAATAAGAAATCTTGTTCTTGTTCGAAGAATTTAGAAATAGGCCAATGAAATACAATAAGATGTAAGAATGACTAATAATAAAAATAGGTAAAATAGATAAAATGGCAAAGTTGGGGATTCAACCTCTGACCATCAGGACCCAAAAAAGGTCTTGGTGCAGGGGTCAAACCCTCTTTGCCATTGAATAGGCTGAAATGACGCGAAGATTTAACATAGATATACAGAGATTTCCTCCCCTTCCAATCAGCCAATCAAACCTCAGGCCTCTCTTAAATTATCCAATCACAGAAGCTTTTAGAAAATCAATACTGCGCCCAATCAGCCAATCAAATTGCAGACACACCCCCAGAATCATCCAATCAGAAAGCTTTGAGCCATTTGAAATGGCGCCCGAAAATATCGATAGAAAAGTGAACAAGAATCGGCATAAAAGTGGATTTCAAGTCTTCTTTGAAGGCTGTTATGCAGTCCTTGGCAAACTGCCAGGCATGCACCCTCCACACATGCCAGATTTCACTGAAAATGGGCGAAAATTTAAGAAAACAGGGTGACAGAAGACCTTGTTTTGGTGCCTTCTAGCACCTTGCATGAGTGACTTCCCCTGATCCCTTGATTCGATTTGCTTTTCTAATTCAGGCCAACTGCTATACTGTACATCGATACTTTAAATATGCTAAGATGATCAATGTACAGTGTAGAAACCCCAGAAAATAAGAAAATAATGTCACAAGTGGCTAAAAAAGACTGAAAACACTTTCAGTAGCAACTGCTTCCTATTCCATAAATCAAACAAAGGGAACTAAATTTTAATTTTTTTTTTTAATCTCTTTTTACCGTAACAAGAAACCCAGTTACGTTGACTATCGTCTCATACGTGCCAGTTACGCACCCGCGAAAACAGGAAAAATCGACTTACGACACATTCCATAGCAGACGACACCTGTTGCTTAAGTCAAATATAGGGATTTTTTTTTGTTCTTTTTCTCTTACTAGGGCCATTTTATTGGCATTGATACTTTGAATATGCTAAGATGATCAATGTACAGTGTAGAAACCCCAGAAGATAATGTCACAAGTGGCTAAAAGAGACAGAAAACTCTTTCAGTAGCAACTGCTTCCAATTGCATAAATTAAACAAAGGGAACTAAATTTTAATTTTTTTTTTTTTAATCTCTTTTTACCGTAACAAGAAACCCAATTACGTTGACTACCATCTCATACGTGCCAGTTACGCACCCGCAAAAACAGGAAAAATCGACTTACGGCACATTCCATAGCAGACGACACCTGTTGCTTAAGTCAAATATAGGGAATTTTTTTTTTTTCGTTTTCTCTTACTAGGGCCATTGAATTGGTTACGATGACTATCGCACCCATACGTGACCGTTACGTGCTGTGCATAAAATCATAAAATCAACTTGGACACTTTCAGAGGCAACTGATACCTGTTGCACAAATCAAAGAAAGGTAAACCAAATTCTTTTTCTTACCAGGGTCACGAAAAACATTGAACCAATTTTGGTGACCGTGTGAGTCATAAGTCGATTTTATGTTTAACCACTGCGCAAAAACATTGATTCAGAAGCAACCAGTTGCTGTTGCATAAACTTTTTCCAATAAGAAATCTTGTTCTTGTTTGAAGAATTTAGAAATAGGCCAATGAAATACAATAAGATGTAAGAATGACTAATAATAAAAATAGGTAAAATAGATAAAATGGCAAAGTTGGGGATTCAACCTCTGACCATCAGGACCCAAAAAAGGTCTTGGTGCAGGGGTCAAACCCTCTTTGCCATTGAATAGGCTGAAATGACCCGAAGATTTAACATAGATATACAGAGATTTCCCCCCCTTCCAATCAGCCATTCAAATCTCAGGCCTCTCTTAAATTATCCAATCACAGAAGCTCTTAGAAAATCAAAATGGCGTCCAATCAGCCAATCAAATCTCATCCCTCTCTTCAGATTATCCAATCAGAAAAGCTTTGAGAAATTCAATACTGCGCCCAATCAGCCAATCAAATTGCAGACACACCCCCAGAATCATCCAATCAGAAAGCTTTGAGCCATTTGAAATGGCGCCCGAAAATATCGATAGAAAACAGTGAACAAGAATCGGCATAAAAGTGGATTTCAAGTCTTCTTTGAAGGCTGTTATGCAGTCCTTGGCAAACTGCCAGGCATGCACCCTCCACACATGCCAGATTTCACTGAAAATGGGCGAAAATTTAAGAAAACAGGGTGACAGAAGACCGTGTTTTGGTGCCTTCTAGCACCTTGCAAGAGTGACTTCCCCTGATCCCTTGATCCCTTGATTCGATTTGTTTTTCTAATTCAGGCCAACTGCTATACTGTACATCGATACTTTAAATATGCTAAGATGATCAATGTACAGTGTAGAAACCCCAGAAAATAAGAAAATAATGTCACAAGTGGCTAAAAAAGACTGAAAACTCTTTCAGTAGCAACTGCTTCCTATTGCATAAATCAAACAAAGGGAAACAAATTTTAATTTTTTTTTTTCTTAATCTCTTTTTACCGTAACAAGAAACCCAGTTACGTTGACTACCGTCTCATACGTGCCAGTTACGCACCTGCGAAAACAGGAAAAATGGACTTACGGCACATTCCATAGCAGACGACACCTGTTGCTTGTCAAATATAGGGATTTTTTTTTTTTTTGTTCTTTTACTCTTACTAGGGCCATTTTATTGGCATTGATACTTTGAATATGCTAAGATGATCAATGTACAGTGTAGAAACCCCAGAAGATAATGTCACAAATGGCTAAAAGAGACCGAAAACTCTTTCAGTAGCAACTGCTTCCTATTGCATAAATCAAACAAAGGGAACTAATTTTATTTTTTTTTTTAATCTCTTTTTACCGTAACAAGAAACCCAGTTACGTTGACTACCGTCTCATACGTGCCAGTTACGCGCCCGCGAAAACATGAAAAATCGACTTACGACACATTCCATAGCAGACGACACCTGTTGCTTAAGTCAAATATAGGGATTTTTTTTTTTTTTTTTTTCTTTTTCTCTTACTAGGGCCATTGAAATGGCATTGATACTTTGAATATGCTAAGATGATCACTGTACAGTGTAGAAATCCCAGGAAATAGTGTCACAAGTGGCTTGAAAAACCGAAAACTCTTTATCGTTTTCTCTTAGTAGGGCCATTGAATTGGTTACGATGACTATCGCACCCATACGTAACCGTTACGTGCTGTGCTAGAATATGAGCTGTTTTTATCAGGGAATCAACTGTCTTTTTCATGGTATCAGAGTACCAGTATTCTATTGTAAAATATGTTTGCTCGTCAAACCAACAATCTCCATATAGGCAATGATAAATAGGTAACCACATATATTATTGCAGACCGATATGTGTTAATATTTTAAAAGGACTATACCGTAAGGTAGAAGGACTAGTTACGAACATACAAAAAAAGTAAGGAAAGAGAAACGTTTCGATACTGGTCAGCTGCTTGAACTGCACAGGCTAACAAGGGTCAATATTTTTAAAAGATCCTAGATGATACCCTGTTGTGTGATGGGCCATATAGTAATGAAGCATATGGCGGATAACTTTGAAAGTAAATCTCTATTACCTTAGGTGTTTAACCGTCTCATAACAGTTTGTTCTTTGTACATGTATTTGCTTCCCGGGCTCGGCCAACATTCTTTTCAACACTCGACTAATGTTATTGCGACAGGCGTCATTTGTGGCTTATTAATTGGCAAAATATTGATAGATGAATTGTGGACATGGGATTAACAGCTGCTAGCTTGGATAGGATGTCCTTTATATACTGGTATAAGAAAGGGCAGGAACACGTTTAGGTGCAAAACCTATAAACCAACAAACCAGGATCCCCTGTCTGTTGTATTGTCATTTTTTATTGTGAACACTCTGTAATGCAATACAATGAGCCTCCTCTGATAGGGCCTGTTATTTACCATAGATATGCAAGTTAATCAAGGAGTTTAATGTACTACAATACAAACGGATTAATGAAAAAATACAGAAGCCAATAAAAATTTCATTCTGAATACTGTAAAGTTTATTTCAACAAAATCTTAAGTTAAAGGTGTGTTTAACTTAACACCCCTTGTGTAACAAAGACGATGTTTTAAGCCCTTACCAAACAATTTGATATCATAATTTCCTCTACCTGGTAACTGTAGGGGGATCATTTTAAGTGCTCTCATAACCTCTAAAAATAAAAAAAATCCTGAGTTTTCATAGAAAACATTATGTGAAAAGAAGCTTATTAACATTATTTTCAACTTTCACACAATGGTTTCTACTGTTTCAGAGAGAATTTACAATTTACTAGCCGTATTTAAATTTAAATCTAAAATTTACTTGCGTGGTAAAGATTTACACTCAATGAATAAGTAAATTAAATAAATAAGCTCTTGTGTCGAATACATTTCATCTTGGAAGCTGATGGAACTTTGAACAATTTTGGACGAGCTTTGACAAGTCCTTCAAATTAATGCAATTCTCGTGAGAAGATAGAAATCTGTCAGTGTCATTTAGACAACCTGATCTAAGATTTAGTCATCTGCCTATGGAAAAATCTAACATTTGGCAACCCTTACAATACCTTATGAAGGCAGGTCAAAATGAACACTATCATTACACTTTGAGTAATGGTGTAATCCTCTAATTTTAAGTAAGACATGAACTACCATTCACAAATTCTTTATCTCAAATGGGAAAACCCAAATCTTGAAGTGGCATAGAAGTAACGTGAACGCAAGTGCGCGTCTACACTTGAAAACATATCTTTTCTAAATACCACAAAACTTTTGTTTGGTAATGTTTGTTCAAGTTTGTCCGTAGGATGTCTACATTACAACCTAAACAATTGCAGACACTGTTTGGTGGTGTTTGAAGACCATGTGATGCATCCATCACATGATAAAAAGAAGGCATCTGACTGGTCAGTATATTTAAAAACCATCAAATATCAGCAAACAGAACAAGCAAAAATGAACATGTCCAGACGTCAGCAAACACTATTCGTGAATTTTGCCTGTGTTTGCTGACTGGTCTTTATTAGCAAACTTTTGTTTGCAAGGAACAGCAAACACGGTGTTTGGTGGTTTTTAGAAACAAAAGTTCGCTAGTGAAGACAGGCCTCGATGAAGTACGCTTGTGAAAACATTATTTGAAACGGAGAAAAGTGCTGTGTTACACCATTAACTCTTTTCCAAACAGTATTTTCGATGTCCGCAAATGCTTTCAAAATGTTGTATTTTTTTTTAAAAATCAAAATGTTATTTTTGATATTCAAATTAATTGTAGCCTTTCATATACAGTAGAATTTGTTTTAAGATATCATTTCTTGCTTTAGCTCTTTCGTCTTTTCTTCTTTCTTTTACTTCAGATTGAATTCATTTAATTTCAAGTTTCCGTTTTGTTCATTTCTTTCTTTTGCTCGTTTATGTACCTAAACTTTGCTGAAAAACTCTCTTATTTTCCAAAATCTTGGTCAATTGCATTAGCAGATAAAACATACACGTCGTCATTATTACTGAGATCAATTTTTAGCTCTACTGGCTGAAAGCCAGCAGAGCTTATGTCATGGTATGGTTTCCGTCGTCTGTCCGTCCGTCCGTCCGTCTGTCCGTCCGTCCGTTAGTCTTTTTCTTGTTTACGCGATAAAGTCTGCATTTGTTGTCAGATTTTCGTGAAACTTGCACATTTTGTTTATCTTATCAATAGCTTGAACCCTATTGATTTTGAAAAAAATCTAACAGTATGGGAAAAGTAGCCATTTCAAGTTGAAAATTTCCATTTCTTGTTTACGCGATAAAGTCTGCATTTGTTGTCAGATTTTCATGAAACTTGCACAGTTTGTTTATCTCATCAAAAGCTTGAACCCTATTGATTTTGAAAAAAATCGAACAAACAGTATGGGAAAAGTAGCCATTTTCAAGTTGAAAAATTTTCATTTCTTGTTTACGCGATAAAGTCTGCATTTGTGGTCAGATTTTCGTGAAACTTGCTAAGTTTGTTTATCTTATCAATAGCTTGAATCCTGTCGATTTTGAAAGAAATCTAACGAACAGTATGGGAAAAGTTGAAAATTTCCATTTCTTGTTTCTGCGATAAAGTCTCCATTTTTGGTCAGATTTTCGTGAAACTTGCACAGTTTGTTTATCTCATCAATAGCTTGAACCCTATTGATTTTGAAAAAAATTCAACAAACAGTATGGGAAAAGTAGCAATTTCAAGTTGAAAATTTCCATTTCTTGTTTATGCAATAAAGTCTGCATTTATTGTCAGATTTTAGTGAAACTTGCACAGGTTGTTTATCCCATCAATAGCTTGAACCCTGTTGATTTTGATAAAAAAATCCAACAAACAGTATGGGAAAAGTAGATATTTTCAAGTTGAAAATTTATATTTCTTGTTTACGCGATAAAATCTGCATTTTTGGTCAGATTTTCGTAAAACTTGCAAAGTTTGTTTATCTTATCAATAGCCATCTTCGCAAGCCAAGGATACCAACTCCACTTTGTTCGTTACGTACCCTTGGCCGCTCGCCTCTTTAAAAATCGAAACTCCCGCTGCGCCACCTATCGAATATCACGAGTTGCGTAACCTTTGCTGATGTTATTTCTGACCAATCAAAATGCTTGTAATAAAATTTGTTAGGCTATGCATCAAAACAAGACGAACAGACATACGATGATTCGCAATCATTTGGCTGTGGAACCCGTCCTAATATTTCACATAATTGATCGTAAACTATAAAAAAACTCATTAAATATCGATCGTGTACTCTTTTTTGGCAAATTTTCGTCACAAACACGACAACTTTCGTTTTTGACGGGCGCCGCCATTATTGTTTTCTGTTTTGCGACAGATTTCTTGTTACGGATGGTTTGATTGGACGCTATGGGTTTTGATCGCATCCAATGAAATGGCGCAGCGGCAGCTTCGATTTTTAAACAGGCGAGCGGCCAAGGGTACTACCTTAGTATCCTTGGCTTGCGAAGATGATCAATAGCTTAAATCCTATCGATTTTGAAAAAAATCTAACAAACAGTATGGGAAAAGTAGCCATTTCAAGTTGAAAATTTCCATTTCTTGTTTACGCGATAAAGTTTGCATTTTTGGTCAGATTTTCGTGAAACTTGCACAGTTTATTTTATCAATAGCTTGAACCCTATTGATTTTGAAAAAAATCTGCCAATCAGTATGGGAAAAGTAGCCATTTAAAGTTGAACATTTCCATTCTTGTTTACGCGATAAAGTCTGCATTTGTGGTCAGATTTTTATGAAACTTTCACAGTTGCTTTGTATCATCAACAGCTTAAACTCTATTGATTTTGAAAAAAAATCTTAAAATCAGTATGGGAAAAGTAGCCATTTAAAGTTGAAAATTTCCATTTCTGGTTTAGGCAATAAAGTCCACAGTTTTTATCCAATTCTTTTGAAACTTGCAAAGATTATTTGATTCATCAAGGGATTGAATTCTATTAAAAGTGAAGAAAATCTAGTTATCCATTCAGGAAAAGCAGCCATTTGATGACTTAGTATTGTTTACTCAATAAAGTCCACATTATTAGTCACATTTCTTTGAACTTTGCTAGGATTGTTTAATACAAGGCATACTGAAACCCTATCAAATTTGGCTGGATTCCAAACAATTATTTTTGAGAAATTGTACGTCATTTTTTTCACTGTTTGTTCAATTCACCATGCCTACTTTTGCTGTCTTAGTGTGTTCAAGCCCAGTTACAAGAACATCCCCCACATTTTTTTTTGTGTGTGTTTTTCTTTTTGCATTATGAATTCATAACGTATTCTAGCAAAAAAGGAAAATCTCTGCCATTAGAGCGATTTCAGGCCCTCAAGTGCCTCTAGTTTGAGAGCTTGAGTTTGTTTCAATGCATGGCACTTTTTTTTTACTGCTTATCCAGCAATGTATATTGGATTTATGTCATGTCTTTTGGCTGGTATTTTATCAATTTGTGTGAAATCCTCACAGATTTCATTTTCTACCAGTTTCTTAATTGTTTGACTTATATTTTTTGTAGGTACTTATTAGGGAGCGCCATCTGCTTTGCTTAAATTTGTCGCGACTATTGCACACAGCAGCTGTTATGGTCTTCAAGACTCCCCATCCCCCCTTTTTTTTTTTTTTTTTTTTTGAAGGGAGCTCTGGAAGTCGTTATCAAACTTTTAAGATGGACTCATTTGACCAGCAAACACAGGATGACCTTATCTAAATGTCATCTGTAAGATAAGGAAATATCAAAATTAGAAACACAATGTAATAAATCAGAAAACAAGATGTGTTTGTGAAAAATAAATGCTCCCATTACAGCCAATATTCGGAAATTTGACCTAGATATTTGACCTTGATCTTGTATGATGACATTGACGTTATCATTAGCAAATGCATATTGATACTAAATAAGAGTTTTGTAATTTAACTTCTTTTGAGGTATCAGGAAAATGTTCAGTGTTGAGCTGACAGACGGACATCCAACAGAAAAACAATAGCCTATCCCCCCCCAATGTGTTGATGAATGAGCATAAAATATGGGTGCTGGTCATCTTGTTTTCATAGATTGTCTTAGACAATAAGCATGACAGCCGATTGCTTGGTGTTTTCAGTCGCAAATTATTTCAATCATACCACAATGACAGCTTACTTATTAATTTATGTCCCAATATTCACCAGTGCTTGGCTAAGGCTATGATGTATGTAGCCGAAGGACAATCCCACGAAAGACCCAGTGCATCAAGTAAGAATCAAACTAACGGCCTTAAACTTACAAAATCCTATACGTTACTTCAACATAAGCAATAATAAGGTGGAAATATGTAGACCGTCTTTTCTTTGTATAGACATCTGAGGGAAGACTGATTTGTAGGTTCTGTTAATTAGGCCACTGTCACTGTTCACATGTAAAATATAGTTACAAAAACGTACATGCTAATGCAACCTTTTTGTCTTGTCAACGCTGATGGATGGCTTTACAACGCTGGTGGATGGCTTTTCAACGCTTGTGCATGGCTTTTCACGGCTGGTGGATGGCTTTCCACAGCTGGGCAAAAGTTCATTGCGGGATATTCGGTGAGCATGTTAAGAATGTAAAGCAACTGAAATGAAATTTACTTACATCTTCATAAAACGCCAACATTTTTGACATAATTAACTAGAGAGCATTTGCAGACAACAGATTAGGTAATTGGGACTCAAATGATGAGATTTGTCTTTCCAAGAGGAGAAAAAAAACGTGTGAAAGAGAGAAAAACATTTAGTTTTTTCCCCAATATGTAGTTTTGAAAACCTTCCTGGACATTAATACTCAGGTTTGCTCGGAAAAGGGTTATTAGAGAGAAACGCTACATCATCTGCACTGTATCACTCCATTTAACATCATCCACAACACTGTATCACTCCACCTAACATGATCCACAACACTATCACTCAACCTAACATGATCCACAACACTATTACTCCACCTAACATCATCCACAACACTATCAACCTAACATCATCCACAACACTCACTCCACCTAACATAATCCACAACACTATTACTCCACCTAACATCATCCATATCACTTAATCACTCCACCTAACATCATCCACAACACTATTACTCCACCTAACATCATCCACAACACTGTATCACTCCACCTAACATCATCCACAACACTGTATCACTCACCTAACATGATCCACAACACTGTATCACTCCACAAAGTAAATATCATGCGCCAACTTTTTGAAACAGTGTGTCTTGACAAGATATTTAACTTTTTAAGAGAAATTAACATCTTTAACCAGATTTAAACTTTTAGCCTTTTGGCTCAGCTTTTGCTATCTTCGTTGTTTTAGTAATTATTACGTTCTAACCTTTTTGTTTTGATAATTGTTACGTTTAAATTCCCATCCTCAGTTGCCTGCTTATTTTTTCTTATTGCATTCATCCTATCCACATACTTTCTTCTTTTCTTTATTTTGGTGTAGATCCCATTAGAGGTTCCACACTATCCCAATTTTAAGCTCTCATTTCCTTGAAGCTACTATTCAGTGTTGACTTTTCATTTAAAACATTTGAGTAGGCAGGGATTGCCCAGCCATTCAATAAATTTAACACATTTTATACACATTGACAATTGCACATAACCCTTCCCCAATTTAAGACTTTTCATTATCAATACAATATTTTGATCAAATCTTCTTATCACAATCTTAACTTTACCATTTTTGAGTAGATAGGGATTACCCTGTCACTCAATAATATATTTTATACATATCAAGACCGCGCATATTCTTCTTAATTCAACTCTTTTTGTTGTCGTTTTCTTAATTTTTTAGCTAAAAGGAATCCTCTTTAATCAGCGCGCTAATTGATCAAAGCTGTCGATGCGCCATTAAACAACATTTATTCATTCTAACATGATCCACAACACTGTATCACTCCACCTAACATGATCCACAACACTGTATCACTCCACCTAACATCATCCACAACACTGTATCACTCCACCTATAAGTTGTTATGCATCAGGTAAAATCTAATTCAAAAGCGGTTTATCATGTACATCCTATAGAAAGAGTGTTATGGAGACATATTTAATAATCAAAAGAGATGATAGAGGTATGTCAGGATTTCTTTAACAAGTAGTTATCGGCTGAAAACTGCTAAAGAGCACGTACAAGAAAAGTCAATCTATCGGGCATAAAATTGCGGTAATGGTTGTTTCTAAATCCCGAAAGTTCGTGTCGATTCTTTGTTGCAGATAATTTGTTGTTCCATGAATTATTACTTAATCAAGCCTATATGCATTTAGCATTATAAAATATTCATAAATCATGAGCATAAAAATTTACCAGTAACTGCAACAGTAGTTGATACTTCCGACAAATTTTGTTTATTTTCTCCATCAGGTCGTCGTATAAAATGAGAGACCAAAAATTATTTTAGAACATCTATTGTGGTTACTAATGAAGTACATGGTATCCAGGTTTGTCCATGGCATCAAAAGTTCAAACAGTTCCGACAACAGTAAAAACTAGCAGAAAATATGAGACATTGTAAATTCACAAACTCATCTTCCTTGCGTTTGCATTACTTGCAATATATGTCAATCGGTTGATTCATACCTCCATGACCTCAATACTACTGGTACGTTAGCGCATGGCATTTAGGAAAATGTGGAAGCTCTCTAAAACTTTTGAATTCAGCCCTATAGCTTGATCGCAAGAGCCGTTTGCAGTTTTCAAAGGTCAGGGTACACATGAAAAATCATTTGTGGACCTATCTGCACCAGTAACTAGGTTTATTTTTCGTTTTGGTTAAATATGATCTCTGAAAGGGAACAAGAAGTCAAACTTTCTTCGGTTTCGTTGCACACCTTCTCTTATTACATATGTATAGACAATACAGAGGCAGCCACAGGGTTTTCATTTTGAAATGAAACAACAGATTGATTGACAAAAACAACAGGCCGGGGGTTAAGGGGGCCGCGTAGGCCCCCTTGTGGGTCCAGGGCAACGCCCTGGTAGGGGGACCAGGGGGGCGAAGCCTCCCGGCCGAAAACGATTCTGAGCTTTTTTAAACCTGTTTTGTGAGCTCTCCTTGATGGTAAATCTGTTTTTTTTTTTCATTACGTCATGAGTTTGCTCTCAAAACAGTATTTGGATCTCACTTATATACAGTATGTAAGTGAGATCCAAATACTGTTTTGAGAAAAATACATGTACAAAATATGAAAGCAAATGTTAACATGTCTTACTACACAGCCAATTAATAGTAAGACATATACATACCTATTTGATTTTTTATAAAGAGCAAAGGAGATAGGACATTTCATTTTTATTATTTAAATTTTCTTTTTAAACTACAGCTAAAAAATTCCAGACTTCTTTTCAGAGAAAATATTTCTTTTCTTATATATTTATGTCATCTCTACAAGACAAAAAATTTGAAGACTGTTCAAAATTGAAAGGAGCTGCAGACAACAAATTAAAGTCAGTGTAAAGAGAGAAACAAACATCTTCATGCAAAATATTGTGGGAAAAGTAGAAAATTATTGTTACAAGCAAGTTCTTCTTTTTCTAACACAAATATTTTTTATTTTCCTAAATTTTATTTCTCATGATAGTGAAAAAGTGCTTGTATGGGAAGGCTGAACTTGAATATTAATAAAATAGATAATAAAGAAACTTACATTGTTGTGTGTTCTGTTTTCATTGTCACAGTTCATGAGCCAGGAAAAATAAAGCAAGAAATCAGAATTGCAGTAACAAACAGAAAAAAACCATAAACTCAGATAAAACTATTTTAACATATCTACAGATATACATTTTTTTCCTCCTGATTTTAGACTGTCCTAAATGAAAGAAGTTGCAGACTGAGACAACAAATCAGAATCAAGTGTTAATAAAAAACAAGCATATGAGTGTAGAAAACGTTGTGAGAAAAGAAGAAAATTGTACACTTGGGAAATGCTCATTAAATATTTCATTCAAATTCAGCAGCACTTATCTGACTGGTTCTGATTGTGATTCTGATACTCAGAATCTGAGTAATCAGAATCAAAATCAGAGCCCTCTTCTCTCTCGTCATATGCCTCCATTGCTAGCTTTTTAACTGCCATTCTGATTTCTTCCCGTATTTCTTCTTGGTCACAAAGAAGGACTGGCTCCGTTTGACATCCAGCATCAGATGATTGAGTTACTTTTTGACAAGGTTTTGGGGTCTTCCTTTTAGCAAGTTTTTTCCTGTTTTTAATCTTAAGCTAATTTCCTACCGCCATTCCTACCACTTCTTCTGCATTCTGGCTGCCAGTCTCTTGGCTTTTCACTGTCACATGTAATATTGCTTCCAGCATTTCACCCTTAATTCTGTTTCGATGTCTTGCTTTTACGTTCTTGAGAGCACTAGCCCCACGCTCAGGCCAAGCATTAGTAACAGGAAGTGATACTGCTACTTCAGCTATCTTTGTGATTCTAGGAAAAAACTGTTTATATGCTGGCACAGATAATAGTTGGATTAGACTCCACTCAGTGCTGGTGGCCTTGCCAGAACCTTCCTTGATAGTTTGTGGTACCTTTGGTTTGAGAACATCTTTCAGATGATACTTCATCCAGCGCCATTCGACTAGAAGCTGTTCTTGATGATCATCCTCTCCTTTATAGAAATGTTCCCCAAGAATGTTCATTTCATTGATTCCATACTCTTTAAAACCATCATCTCCCTGTTCGGGTACAGTCAGAGGGTCAAATATACTGAATGCACTAACCACCTTGGAACTATCATTGAATATCTTATCATTGTTACTTTTAAGTGGTGTTACATACTTGCCGAAAAGACTTTGAATCTCATCCATGTGTTTCTTTGACAAAGATAGTTCTGTGCTAATGTTAGTAAAGCTGTTCTATGTCACTTTGTAGTTGTGTTAGAGGGGTTTCATCTTGAAGCAGCTGATCCAGCTTCTCTTTCGTCATGTTGACTTGAGGAGTGATTGATGAAAAGTTCAGTGAATCCCTCTGGAAGGTTTTTGATAAGGTAGACAGGATAGGCAACACTTCTTTCAGTATGTAGATTGTACCTAAAAACTTAATGTTTTTCACTTTCTTAAGTAGTCCCAAAGCTGTAGCATCGTTGCTCTCAAACTGAGCTAGGGTCTATAAAATAGCTTCAAACTCAGAATGTACTGCTCTCACTGATGCATCTAAGCTTAACCACCTAGTTCTGCAAGCTCTCTTCAGACGTGTTGCAACTTTACTCGAAGCAGATGTAAATTAAGTTTCTTAAGCTCAAGCTGTGTCTTCAGGAATGCTGCCATTCTTTTTGGAGAATTTTTGAAGAAATTCCATAATTGTTTCAGCAGTATCTCAACATCTTTGATGTATTTCAAGCTTTCATTACTGTCAGTGCAAGAAAGAGCCAGCTTATGGCACACACAGTGGATGTTTATCAGACTTGGACTTGCCTTCCTAAGCAGAGCAGCTACACCCCCTTTCTGGCCCATCATAACCGAGGCTCCATCTGAGGCAAAACCTGTCAAATTATGTACACTTAAATCTACTGACTCTAAGGACTCAAGTAAAAGTGTTGCAATAGCCTCTGAATTTGCGGATGAAGATTTATCTAGGACATCTTGGCAGGACAACAATGCTGTTTTCACCTTGTCAGTATCTTTATCAAAATATTGAATGAATGTTATTAGATACTCAGTCACACTAATGTCTGAAACTTCATCTGTAAGTAGTCCAAAACAGTCAGCCTTCTTTGCTTGATCAACAACTATATCTTTTACAGCCTTGCCAAGAGTGATGAAAATATCCTGCAAGATCCAGCAGACTTATGGTTGAAATACTTCAAGTCCCCGAAATCATAGATGTTTTGAATCAAATCCAAAAGTGGAACTAGTTTTCTGTTTGAAATGAAGTTTTGCATAATGAAGTAGGCGGTTGAGAAAACCCTCTGATACAGGGAAACTTCAACATTATCTTTTCTGCAGACTTCTTGGTGAAAGACAGACATTTTCTGTACAAGTTCCATTTCTAATGCCGACTTGTGTACAGAAGATGAGGCATGGCACTTAAGAGCATCTTCCAAAAATCTGGTGCTTGGTCTATTGACAAACACATCTCTTTTGTTCAGTGTGTGTTTAACATTCATCTTTTTACACAGCAGGCAATACATGCCTTCATTTTCCACAAAGCAGAGCCACCAGTAGCTGCTTAACTTGTTATGACAAAATTTCTTTGGCTGAAGTCTCTGTTTCTCACAAGGACTAATATCTGAGCAAAACTTTTGCGCACACAAATACCTATTATAGACTATTTTATCGTCAAACAGCTTCTTCACAATTGTTGAACATTCGTCATCGGTGAAAGGCTTGTCATTAGTTTTTGCTGTACTCGTATCAGGTTTTGAAGATGAAGATGAGGGCTGCTCAAAGTTAGTATGTGACCCATCATCTGTAGAAGACTTCTGTGGGCGATTACATTCAGGCCGACTATCAACTTCAGAATCGTTTGTAGGTGAGATTTCGGGTATGTCTGATTCCCCACAAGCTGAAAATAAAAAAAGATTTCTGCATCAAAAGTGTTAGACTGTCAATGTAAGTACATGTACATACCGGTAGAATAGAAACGTGTTACTTGCTAATCAAATTATATCTATATTAATGCAAATTACTTAAATTTTATTTTCCCTGAAACAGTCTTATGGCTAGCAAACAGTTTTAAATAAACTCAGTAATCATTATCATTTACATTGTTTATAAAATTAAAGATATGTTAAATCTACAATTAAACTTAAGAGAAATTATTAGAAAAAAATGTTAATTTATGCAATGTCAGAGTACTAAATTCATGCAATATCAGAATACTAACTTCAACGTAAAACACACTTAAGTTCATTTGGTAATACATCAATTTATTTTGCATTTAAGATGATAACCAAAAAATGTTTATTTTATTTGCAGATATAGACTGTGGTATGCAGATTGACCAGAACGTGCTGATAAAAGGATGAGAGAAAGTAGCCATCAAATATCCAAAGTTAAGAAGATTTTGTCACAACCATGAAGATTCATTTTCTTATTTTTGTCTTAATCTATGTGTCAAAGTATGACAAAAGAAAAAAAAAACATGTATAATAATTAATTTTGTTGTTGTTAATGTTATGTGTGTGTTTTTCCCCACCAAAAAATGAATTTTAGTTCTGATAATAAAATATATATGATTAAGTGAAATTCTAAAATAAGACAGTAATATTAGAAAAGATATCAAAACTGCATTGAAATTGGATTCAGGTTGCTAGCCTATTCATTTTTATTTTATGGACCATGAATCATAAACAGGTAGTTTGAACTAACAGCCACTCATTTTAGCTACTATCTGTGTAGGGAAAACATATAAAAAATTCAAAAAGCACCCTGGATCCATTTATCGGAAAGCTGTTATTATAAAGCAGTCTGTCACCACAGTAAGAAGCACTAGCATAAGCATATATGAATTACCAACACCAAACACTGAACATACTTACTGAGAACACAAAGCAGTTGCCATCGATTCCTATTTGTAAGAAATGACATAGACTGAATGAATAAATAAACTAGCTTATCAATTTGTCTACCGTTATCAATAATCACCCATATTTCCGCGAATCTAACTCAATTCACCTAAAAACATTCAACAAATTAAATAACCTTTCAAATATCTCAGATCAATGCATTCGCTTCTATGGTAAATGTCGAAAGATATAAATAATATGAAACATAAAGTATGTATTGACGATGTACAATAGTTCGACGACAACTCGCTTCTCGGGATTAAAATTGCAAAATGGTCTGTAAAAAACTGAGTCACGCACTTTAAACTTCATTGTTAATTGTATGTCAACTTTACTTACCGGCGTCATCGTCTAATTTGGCCTTCTTAAAACCAAAATAAAATAAACAGCGATTTCCTGACTTCTTTCTCTTTGCTTTGGCGTCCATGATTACCAAATGGAGATCGGAGAAACGTATCGTCGCCTACGATTGGATAATTGGATGCAAGTATCCAATGAATGACCACGTAACATTCATAAACCAATTGTTTCTGGTTTCGCGGTAAAATTGAACCGGTGTCGCAGTACAGTTACCAACGCGTGAAATATTTTCGATATAAACAACGCGATCGATTTTTCAAAGATCCAGCAAAAACAACCGATTAAAGGCCTATTTCAACCGATGTTTTTGATCGGCAATCGGCTTTAAATGAAAACCCTGCAGCCACCATTGGGCTTTCTATGGTAACGGTGTTACTGTTCATTCTGGTATTCCGTGATATACATATACAGGCGATGCACCAATGTGCTATTTAATAAGTGTTCGCTGATCGACCAAGGAAAGTTTTAGTGTTCCGTAATAGACCAATGGAGCTCTAAGGCCTGTGGAGGAAGGTAACAGCAGTTACACGCTTTGTACCAAAACGAAACATTATAGTTACGGTTTCTCCAACTTTGTTTGATGTCTACTGTCCTTGCCTGGTGCAAGAACCAAACAACATAAACTCTGTATTTGTTCAGCCATAGATTAATGTCGTGAGTGCTCTTTTGACGTCTTGCTCTATTTTCTAGGTGTCTACGGGGAATGTCATGGGTACGCTGCATCTTCTCCTTAAAGATAGTAACATGTTCATCATACACATTGATGTCTGCATTTGAGTAAGGTGTTGCGCTTCGAAATACGAGTTCTACAGTGAGCCGCACCTCGCTATCGATTAATATCAGGTAGGGAGTCAGGTTTGTAGATTCACTTTGAGTTGCCCTGTAATCGCCTGCTTGGCAGCCTAGGAATAAACCCCAGTTAGTCTGTTCATCACACAGGTATGCACGAATCATGCCTAGCAGGGCCCTAGTAAATCTCTCACACTGTCCATTGCATCTTTGGTTTCGTGCAGTCGTTCGTGTTTTGCGTATCTCCATCATGGTTAGTTGCCGAAAGACTTCACTCTCGAATGTTAGGCCCTCGTCACTGTCGAGCAATAAAATTGTTCAAAATCTGCCCATCACCCTCTTCTGCGGCCAGATCTTGAACCGGTTTCACACATTTTATGAACAGATTCGTCGAGACTAAGATGTGTCTGTTTCCTCTAGGGGTTTAATGGCAAAGGCCCAAAATAATCAATGGCGAATACATCCCATGGCGCCCCAACTTTGATAAGCTTTTGGTGCTTTAGGCGGTTTCTTTCGGTGGCCTGCATTGCACACCAAATAGTTTTCCTCGCCAGGACCAGCTAGGATATTATCTTGCATTTGCGTCAGTGTTTTCTTTTAAGAGACCATTGCTCAAGTTCCTTTATTCTGTTCCCCCATTCCATCCATCCAAAGATGGACTTGGTTTTGCACACTGGTTGTTTGACACCATCTTTCTTTAGATGATCTTTAGGTTTCGCAACTGTGCAGTGTATGAGACAGATTACGAAAAAAATGGCATTCCAGTTGATATCATTCCAAATTGCTTCGAATATTTCTTATCTTTCTGAGTAAATTTGATGCACATCGGGTCCTTTGACCGTTTTTCGCACCTCTTTCGAACAGCTCCCAGAACAACTTTTTGAAAGAGATTTGGTGTTTTTACTAAAACGTAATGCCGAGCCCCGGTAGCTTAGTTGGTAGCGTGTAGAATTTAAGAACAGGGGGTCTTGGGCTCGATCCCTGGCTCGGCCAATTTCCTTCCGAGGATTGATGATAGTCACTGCCACAGGATTCGTTCCTTTTCCACCGCTGACCATTGTCTCGACGATGGTTACGTGGGAAAGTAGCCAGTGGCTTGGAAAGAAAACATGTGAGGAGTACTGGTAACAGAGACTCCAGGAAAGCATGTATAGGTGCACTGGTCGCCGCGATATAACTGAAATAATGTTGAAAACGGCCTTAAACACCAGTCTATCAATCAATCAATCTACAACGTAATGTGTTTTATTAGCATCCCTTTTTACACTTTTGTATCTTTTACCTTCCAAGCAAAAATGGTTTTTAACTTGGCCGTTTTCGAAGAAAACCACGAGTTACCGTCATAGCCCTGACATCGTCGTCGGCCGCATTGTCGTCGTCGTCGTCGTGCGAAAACTTTGACATTTTTTAATATTTCTGTTATTACTTAAGATATTTACTTCAAACTTGGACAAGTTGTTAATGGGAAACAAAGAGCATTTATTGTGGTAGCGCAGTTTTTCCCGCTCCATCAGCATCCGGAATTCCTTCTTGTTTTCCTCGACGCGTTCTCGCAGAACGAAACAATTTATGTTGTCTTCAAGTTAAATTTCTTTTACTGACTACATTTCGACGAGTTATGGAGTCAAAATTTGGTTCATTATTAATCCTCGCGTGTAAAGTGAGTCTTGCATGTTTATAGTATTGTCTGTTTTACATATTTGACATACATGTAGTAAAACGCATTGTGCTTTACTTGTTAGAGCTTGGATATATACCACGTCACCCCCTTTCCACATAATTCTGAGAGTAACATACTCTTACAAAGAAAGCTTTGGAGAACATTAGCTAAAGGAAAAAGAGTTTTCTACCCTTGCTACAACAAATACCATCGTTTGAGCGATATTTATCTTCTCAGTTGAATAAGTTTTCAGCTTGGTTTGAATAGTATTTCATGCCGCTTTTAACAATCTTTCAGTTATATTATGGCGAAGTTTTCTTATTCATGTGTTTCCTAGGTTTCACCAGCATTGGGCTGGGGTTCTGAAATGCCTTGCCCAAGGATATATCCATGTGACGTGCAGCTCAGGTGGGACGCGAACCCGTGACAAGTCCATGATTACAAGTCCTGTGCCTTAAATACTGCGTGTCTCAGAGGTAAAGAGTGGGACTCGTAACATTGATGCCATTGGTTCGAGCCCCCACCTGATCCGCTGGGTCTTTCGTGGGAATGTCCTTGGGAAAGACACATCAGAGCCATAGCCTAATACTGGTGAAACCTAGGAAATACATGAATATATGAGCTTTCGCCATGATATGACGGAAATGATGTTGAAAGCGGCGTAAAACACCATTTAATCAATTAATATCACGTTACGCGAGACACTGCTTTCAGTTTGGACAAATTTTGCCATCTGGTAAACAGTTGTGCATAACTTTGCACAATGCCTGTTCTAAAATTGCAAAGCATGAAGCAAACAAAAATTACGAGAGCTGTTCGATATGTAATGTGTATTGTACCACAGCGCGATAACGCTTTGCACGATTTCGTGGATGATGATACGCTTGAATAGCTCTGTTCAATACCTTTCCAACGGTATAAACACGAGCCTTCAGCTCCACATAGTTTTAAACTTATAGTCATTTCAATAGAGCTAGTCGTTGACCACTGTTGTAAAAATGGTTGGGAAACGGATTAAGAATATTGAAGAAATTAGAGCTTATATAAAAGTTCGCACAAAACTGGGTCATTCGGTAATGCAGATTTTTACTGAATTGGGGGAAGTTTATGGGTCTGATAAGGTGTCTTATGAGACAGTTCGTAGCTGGAGAAAGAAATTTCTGACTGGCACAGAGTCCGTCAAAGATGCAGCAAAATCTGGCCGACCTATGACTGTAACAGGCAAGGCAAATGTCTCAAAAGTCAGGGAAATAATTGAAAGTGACGGCAGATACACGATTCGTGATATTGCCAACGCTGTTGGCATATCGCTATCGCGGGTGCATTTCATTTTGAAGCGTATTTTGAAAGTACGAAAGATTTCTGCCAGATGGATACCGCATATATTCACAGATGACCAGAAACGGGTACGAGTACAAACCGCTAAGCAATTGCTCAAAATGTTTCCCAAATTCAATGAAAGACAATGTGCAAACATTGTTACTGGTGACGAAACATGGGTTCACTATTTCGAACCAGTAAGAAAAATTGGAAACAAAATATGGCTAACTGAACACGGTAGAAGGTCTGTAGTTGCCAAAAGAAGCATAAGCACAAAGGTTCTTTATTGCATATTCATCTCATGTGATGGTATAGCCGTACAAATTCCGGTGCCGAAGGGCAAAAGTGTTACAGGTCGGTTTTACCGAGATGTTATACTAAAAAAGGTCAAGAAATATTATCTTAAACGGCGCCCTGTGTCAGGATTTAGGCATGTTTGTCTACTTCATGATAATACTCCATCACATACATCTGAGCTTGTGAAGCAATTTTTGAAGTCGGAGAAGGTTACCGTCTTGCCACACCCACCATACTCTCCAGATCTAGCCCCATGCGACTTTTTCCTTTTTCCAAAGCTTAAAAAGTTCTTATCTGGTCGTCGTTACAAGTCCCGACAAGCCCTTGGCTCAGCCATCAGTCAGTGCCTCAGAGGTCTACCTAAATCAGCGTACCGTGACGCATTTCAGAAATGGATTCAGAGATTGAAATTATGTATTTCAAACCGCGGAGAATACTTTGAAGGGATGTAATGTTCATTTCACTATTTGAGTCGAATGCTTTTGAGATATTGTACAATACACATTACATATCGAACAACCCTCGTATATCTGAGGATAGTTTTGCTTCGGTTCCACTGAGGTTACATTTCAGAATTTCGTAAGTTTTTCCTAGTCCAATTAATCTATGTGGACTCTCTTGCTTGATATTTTTCAGTCAGCAGCAAGTTTTACAACTCAATCTATTTTTTTTTTTTTTTTTTTTATAAGGTTGGGGCATTGATAGATATGTCTTAAGATGCAAATTAATCTTGAACATTAAACCCTTTGTCTGCCATAACACTGTCATTACGGTCACATAATTGGACAATGTTGCGCCATTTTACAGTTTGTCTGTCACTGGTAGATCCACCAAATGCATGGGACACAAAGTTAATAAGACCACCAAGGGTACATCCAACTAGCACTTTTACTGTATTTTTTTTTTTTTTTTTTTTTTTTTTGGTAGAAAAAGTTGCCTGCTGAGCTCTGGGTGCGTTTGGCTTCTTAATTGGGAATTCTGTTCCATCAATTATAATTCTAGTACATGGAAACTTTACTTTAAAATCATATGGGGAGAAATATCTCACAAGCTTTTGCGTTGACCATATATTAACTTCCCTCCATTGCCTGCTCATTAATATAATCCATGTATAACCAATATTTTTAACACAAGGTTTAGATACAGAAAAATATCTGGACAGCTCAAAGTTTGTGGTGTAACGCCGTCATTTCATAAGAGTCATAAAAAACTGATCTTCAATAGAAATGCAGACAACTTGAAAGTTAATATAATTTAGACAGTAGGCAGCTGGGCCAAGAGTATTCAAAACAAAAGAAAACCTGTTATATGTCGCAAGCCCAGAGTGAAAAACGTATCGCTTTGTGGTCTTTTTTCAAGTTATCAACATTAGTAGTATAATGCAAGTTCCTTACACAAATCAAACATAGTTTAACCTTCAAACATTTAAATTGTCATATAATGCTGCAAACAGCCTAGAAAATGCACGTGTGAAAATGAAATAAAAGAACAGTTTGTTTATCCATCAACAACAACAACAAAAATCAAGATACCAACTTGTACACTTAAACGTCGGTTTTGCGTCTCTTGTATATACTCAAAAAATCCCAACCAACCACACACATGTGGTATCATAAGCGTCGGAATTATTGTATATCAAAGAATGACATTTATCGTTTATAGAATATATTTCAATTCAGTTGTATATATATGGGTTTACCCTTGCAAAGTAACAAATTATTGCCGTTTCACAAGAGGCGCACGCTGGCAAAACATTTCTTCAGCAATTTACTGATAAAATTAATACGGAGTCTTGGATATCGAATGGCTACGGCTTAAATGGTAGTGTGATAGATTCAAAAAGAACAGAAGAGTTCCTCTATGATTTAAATTTAATATTTCTTAGTAAATGTGATAATAAAAAAAAGAACACACAGTTTTACAACACAAATTATAATGTAAATTTCTACTTACACATCACAGAATCTAAACAATTAAAACTATCCTAAAATATTGAAATTCCGTTAATCCAAAATCTGAGAAAGTCACAGTTAAACTAGATAATACTCTTAAAGAAGGAGGTTGCATGGCAACAACCTCTGGTTTTTGTTATTTTTCATCTTATGAAGAAAAGTGAGAGGGTTGTGATCGGTGAAGACAGTTTAAAGGAAAAAAGAGGATGAAAAATAAGTGGTATTTGATCGGAGATTCCTGTTAAAGACGAAATATGGGCGGAGTCAGATGTGTAATAGTAAAAACTGCTTAAGGTGTAACACCAGAACGAAATGCTTCAGGGTCGTAGTAGTCAAAAGTAGTCCCACTTGAAAATTTGATACCAAGCACTTCTGCCACACTGTTTCATCATGAAGTGTGAGAGGAGAAGTCTAAAATGTCTTTCTGAAGTTGATTTTATTTTTTCTCCAGAGAATGATTACATTTTTTTGCATTTCTTTCAGGACTAATTTTTGGTATGTGACCAGGCAAAGAGGCATGGTCTATCACCAGTTTAGGCCTAGACTGACAGCGATTTTCTGAGGGTCGATGTGTTTGAAGAGGAATAGCAAAAAAGTTTATTGCTCATGATGCCATTTTCTTCTGTTTTTAGTGGAGGACATTGGACGTATATTTGAAGGGAAAAAAACCGCAAAGCTCCCGCTTCGTCAGGGAATCAGCAGCGGCCAGTCGAAGACAGTGATTTTTACTATATATTCAATTAGGCAAAAAGTTACCGCTGTGACACCTAGTTGGGCCAAGATCCGAAAACAGAACATGGCGACTGTGACCTTGTGAAATGGTGGGGATTTTGATGAAATTCGGAACACAAGTATCTCTGATGACACTAAATATGAATTATCAACAAAACTAACCAAGATCAGGTCTTTTTTAATTTTATTGGATTTCATTTTTTTTTTTTTTTGTTCTTTATCCAACTGAAATTGCCATATTACATCGGCTGTACACATGGTCTTGAAAGTGAGGTAATTAGCCTGTCGTCTGCAAAGCTTAATCAAAGGTTAGGATTAACAGCTCTCAGTTTCCGTCTGTCTGTCTGTCTGTCTGTGTCTCTCTGTCTCCACCCTTTCTGTCTGTCTGTCTGTCTCTCTCTCTCATGGTATTGGTTAAGGTCAGTGGAATAAACTGAGGTTAGGACTAAACATTGCAGAAGAAATTCACTTTGACGTGGGGGGTTGAAAGTGGAGGGCTAAACACTGTGGCAGAAGCTGAATCGGTCTCTTACAGGGAATGGGGTTTGTTATGTAAATAGGATATACATGTAACCTGTTTTCATTATCACTTTCACTCTATATACAGAGTATTCTAGAAACATAGAGAACATTCCTTGGTTTTTCCATTGTGGTTATTTTTAGAAACAGGTTGTTAGTAAACAAGTTGTTTACCAATCCATGTTGTCTTTCTAGAAAAGACTAATCTAGAATTTTCCAAGCTGATATAAACAGGAGTGACTTACTTGGTGGATTTGATTTTGAACTTGGACTTGTGGCTTTGAGGATACAGAATTAGTGAAAGTGTTGGATTTATATTGGAATATAGATCTGTAAGTTAGAATCATTAATTTTTTTAAACAGGTTGCTCATATCTATTTGCATGTTAAAACTATTGTTAATTTAGGTTTTAGGAACCAGAAATTTCATACTTTTTTAGTCTGAACATAATTCTTAATTTTGAGGGACTTATTCTATTTCTTGTTCTAAGATTGAAATTGTCAAAATTTCATTGAAACTTAACTCTTATTGTACTCTTTTGTCTTTATTCATTAATAAATATTGTTAATTGTTAAAGGCTTGTTGCTGGTTTTCTTTCTCGTTACGCTTGTCTTATATTCTGGGCACTTGGAGAACAGGACAGGGAAGACTAAACATTTTTTTTCTCATTTTATTTGTGTGGGGGGGGTGACTAAACATTGTGGAAAAAGTTGAATCTCTAAAGGAAACTGGATTAAGTCGGAACACTTGGAGAATGGGGAAGACTAAACATTATTGCAGAAATTGAAAATCTGCTTTACAGGGGATTGCGGGTAGGTTATTGGGAAGGGGTTGGGTATCACAAAACGTTGTGGAGGAAGTTCAATAATTTTGTTTGCCCTTCTCATTGAATTCTCTGTTTCGGCCAGCATCAGGCCATCGTCAGTGATGCTGCTATACACCAGACAGAGTATTTACCTGTTTGATCATTACCTTACTCTGTCTCAGTTCTTGTTTGTCAACACAATCTTCTTTATCCTGTTAATGTTGGCTTGATGTGCAGGCGTATGAATGAAAATTGTTATCTAACACATCTTTAACATAATTAAAGTCACGATTTGCTGTGTTTTCTTGCTGTCTTTGGTATTCATACTCGAATCTCGAGCGCATGGCTTGTCTCATGTTTTTGTATCGTCCAGTTTTTTTTTTTTTTTTTTGTATTTCTTAAGGTTGTCTGCTCTTCTTGCAATTGTTTATAACCGTCTATTGACCCATATGCATAGTGCAGTACCGGAAATTTTCCAAAGTTTCTTTTTCACTGCTAAGTCCACTGAATCGTTCGATCGTAGAATTTGAGCAGATAAGCGTCCAGTAAATGTCCGAGAATAACTTACACTTTTGCTCATCGTGGCAGATGCTGCTCTATTAAATGCTTCACATTTCTGCGTTAATGTCCCAGAGCTTACATTAAAAACTGCTGTCTCACTTAGTCGCATCTGCAATATTAATTCCATCAGTGCTTTGTCACAGTCATTCATTCTCAGATGTGTTATCTTTGCAGGACATAGCACACTCGACTTGTACCACCAGCAGCCAATTCCTTCCCCACTGCAGACAAGGGATTGAGTCGGACAATTACTACAGTTTCCTGCATAGTATTCAACAGTGGCAGAACGAATTTCTGGTAAGTTTGGTATCATCATTGTTATATCTCCTTTGCCTCTCACTGTCATTTGCTTGATGATGGCACTGCTTCTGAGTTTAATGTCTCTGGCCAGGACACTTTGAGCCCGCTGTCTGTCTCGCTTGTTTTTTACCGGAAACATATTGATGCTGAATTAAGCGGACCGCATTTTCCTTTCCTGGCATGCTGCAAGGTGATTTGGATCTGCCTGTCTGGTTACTTCCCAGCATTTCTCCAGTTTGTCATAAAAAATCCTGCATTCCTAGGTAGGACTTGGTATCTCCATCAGTCGTAAGTGTCCTTACATAGAAGTTCCCGAGCAACAGGTCTTGGGCAATGTTGAAAGCCATGCGTCTTTCTGAGTGGGGTTCGAAGTAACATAAGTTTGCAGTACATCCAGCATGACCACCTGGGCATTTGACCTCCAACCCTTTGTTTTTAAGTACAGCACCAGTCAAGCAGAGCTTGTTTTCAATAGCTAGTCCGATAATGTAGTTCTTGTCAGTATGGTTCTCGGTAGCAATGGCATATGCTTGAGAAGAGCTCTGGCCAGGCTTGTATGATGATTTCATACGCTGTCTGTTATATCTCGCATCCATTGAGATGTCTATCTGGTAAGGGTCAGCTGCATCATGGAGGCTGTTGTGTTCCCACACTAGATCCCTTATTACCGCCATGTCTTCACTGTTGATCTTCTCAATCTTAGTACTGACTTCATTGGTAAGAGTCTGTAAGTGCCTGGCTGCTGGAAATGGTAAATCTAAATGGCTGAAGAACGTCTCTGCTCTGGAATTTCGCATAGGAGAATCAAACAGTGCCACTGCAAAGTTGGTGTTAATTGAGGCCCTCTTGGTCTTCTCCATTTCTTCATAAAGTTTGAATAGTGTTGATTTGTATGCACAGCTTATGCATTGGAGCTGGATTTTTGTCCCAAGTCCATACTTAATTTCATCTTCGAACTGTAGTGATGGATTTCGTCACTTTGTTTCGGAATGTTCCCTTAGCACTGTGTTGAACATCTCGAGCATCTTAGGTAGGTTTACTATTCGGTTCCCGTTAAAATCGTTCTCCTCGATCTTTTGTTGTCGTGAGCGCAGATTGTAAACTGTCTTCGTTTCAATGCAGGGTTTAGACTGGAAGATCTCGCAGTGCACTGCTTCCATTCTGGGTCTTATTTCGCCTGATGTCTCTGTATTTCTGTGGACCAAGTTTGTGCCCTACAGTGAAGAAACAGTTTTTTGCTGCTTTTCTCTTCCTACTTCCTTTAGGCATGGTTATCTTGAGCTTCCAATGTATTCTACAGTTTTCTGTCTGATGTGTGTTGGATAATGCACCCTAGGATTCTCCTCCTCTTTATATAATCCTATTAGGATGTTGATACATTAGTAGAGTTTGTTTATGTTATTAGTCAGGTGACACTTGATACCTTGGAGTTATTTTGTCATCCTAGTCTTAGATAATACAAACATATGTGTAAGAATTGTTTATTGTAAGTGAATTTTAGTATCGATGATAGTAGTAGTAGCAGTAGCATCAGCAGCAGCATTAGTAGAAAGAGCAGTATAGCAGTATCATTATTGTCAATAAAGAGCAGTGTGTATTATAGGTGCTTAGAATATATGTTTGTTTCATTTATTTAGGTATTTGTTTTCTAATTATTTATTTTATCATTTTGTTACATTAGAATATTTCTATTGTGTGTTGGTTTTATTTATATATGCCATGAAAAAAAATTGTGATTAGTTATTTATTTCTTTCATTTGATTTTATCAGTACAAGAAGTAGTAGTAGCAGCAGTGGTAGGTGATATGAGTTATAGTAGTCATACTAAGTAGCTATAGTAACACTAGTAGTAGTAATAGTAGTGGTGAAGGTAGTGGTAGTTGTAGATGCTGTTGTTGTTAAAATACTAGTAGTAGTTGTTGTTGTTCAAGGATAAGGCATGGTAAGGGGTATGTAGATCTCTAGTTTTTGCACTGGTGATGTCAGTTTTTTGTTTGATTTGAGAAATTCCTCTGAGGATTTGAAATTATAATGTTATTTGAAAAAATGCTGTTTAGTGTACATCCATTTTTATTTCCTGCTCCAAAACTAAGTAATGACTTGATGAAACAGAAAATCCTGACTATTTGCCCCTTTTCTTCAGACATTTTTAGCAAAGTTTGAATGAAAATTCAAACATTTTAACCTCAAAAAAGGTACCTCTTGCCTCATTTTGGCTCCTTTTCATGCCCTGTTTTTTTTCATATCAAGTTTTCTTTGTACTTGTTGTAAAGGAGAAGGTTTGAAGGCTAAAATACTTTTTATTTCATTAAAATCCATAACGTTTTGTGGGAGATATGGCTGTATAGCAGTTGATAGTGACTGGGGCTTAAAATTGCTCTTTTTTCATGTCTTGGTCGCAAAATAATAGATGTCTGAAAATTTGTCTCATTGGTCTGATTTCAATACCGTAAGCTGTGTTAATCTTGTTTCAGTCCATTTCATTGATAAAAGTCAAAAAAATGTCAATTTGCATAAAATCCAGTTACAAATAGGTGTAACACCAGAACGAAATGTTTCAGGGTCGTAGTAGTCAAAAGTAGTCCCACTTGAAAATTTGATACCAAGCACTTCTGCCACGCTGTTTTATCATGAAGTGTGAGAGGAGAGGTTTAAAATGTCTTTCTGAAGTTGATTTTATTATTTCTCCAGAGAATGAATGCATTTTTCGCATTTCTTTCAGGACTAATATTGGTATGTGACCAGACAAAGAGGCATGGTCTATCACCAGTTCAGGCCTAGACTGACAGCGATTTTCTGAGGGTAGATGTGTTTGAAAAGGAATAGCAAAAAAGTTTATTGCTCATGATGCCATTTTCTGCTGCTTTTTGTGGAGGTCATTGGACGTATATTTGAAAGGAAAAAACCGCAAAGCTCCCGCATCGTCGGGGAATCAGCAGCGGCCAGTCGAAGTTAGTGATTTTTACTATATATTCAATTAGGCAAAAAGTTACCGCTGTGTCACCACCTTAACGGAAGTAAAGCAGTCGAATAGCAAAATCGGTACTTACTGCGCCGGTGACATATTAACTTTATCCCGATGAAAATGTCCTCAAATAAGAAAAGAAAAGTTTCTGCTATTATTTCATTTCTAGAGACTGAACATTGCAGATTTTTAACTGAAAACAGTGACAGTTAAGAGAAAGCGTGTTTTGTACTATTTTTTAAAAAGGTATATCTAATTGGAACATGCATAATCCAATAAATGAACAGATTTTGTGACCAAATGGTGTTTAAAACAATTTCTAATCTGTCCTCATAGGTGCATATAAATAGATTAAAAGGACCAAAAATGCCTTTATTTTTGTTCTTTTGGTATTCTGGTGGTGCTGACATAAAAGGTCTAATGACCGCCATGGCACTCATGCGTCCTTAAATTCTAGATCGTCTGTCAAAAAGACATGGGATATGATTCTAAAAATTAGTGAAAAAAACTCCTCGTTGAATGTTGGACATTTAAATGCTGATAGATAGATAGATATATAGATAGATTTATTTCGTATTTTAAGGCCACCGGCCCTTTATACATACATAAAATGTTTACAACGTATTAACAATAGTTGTCATCAAACATTTATATTATATACAAACTATTTTTTATCTTTTTACAAACATACATGTATTTACACATATAAACACAAATACCTAAAAGCACACATTCACACACCTAGAAGGGTACGCAGTACCAGCTATAAGTATATTCTCGTACGTACACATCTCTCAACCGTTTGGTGTACAAAGCTTTTGAAAACTTCAATGGGGGAATTCGGAAATATCATCTGCAAATAATAAGCATAAAATATCGGGCGCTGTTTCGGTCACAAATATACACCTGTGCCCCTTATCTTTTAAGAGGGTAGATAACTCATTTATGTAAAAATTAAAAATGATTGTACTGTTCACGTCCCCTTGCCTGGAACCGATGTTACAGTTAAACAATTCAGTCAATCTGTCATTAATACGTATATGGTTGTTCATCTCCGAATCGTTTAAACAAGAATTCTTAAAATACTACCATGTAAACCTTTTCTTTTCAGACAATTAAAGAGATATGGATAGTTTATTCCATCATAGGCTTTGTGGAAATCCAAGTATAAAATATAGAGGCGCCCACCAGGTTTGCTTATATATATTTGGATCAAACTCTGTAATGAGAAAATATTGTCGGTCGTAGAATATCCGGAGCGAAAACCTGCTTGAGTTTTGTCTATTTTATTGTATATTTCTGACCATTTACATAATCTATCGTATATTATATTTAAAAATATCTTGTACATTACGTTAAGTAGAGAAATTCCTCTGTAATTGGAAGTATCATTCATTGCTCCTGACTTATGTACAGGTACAATAATACTGTTTCTCCACATTTCTGGGAAATTTCCGGTAGAAAAGACATTGTTAAACAAGGGAGCATAAAATTGGAGCTATATGTAAGCCAGTGTACATGTAGAATTCTGCCCCGATACCATCAGTACCTTGCGCCTTCCCGGGTTTAAGTGTATTAATACTAAGGTAAATTTCATCAATATGAATTGCACTATTTAAGATATGACTGCTTTCGTCCTCTACATCCACTTCACATACGAAGTTAGATAAAGGTGGTTGGTTACTTTAATGATGGAGATTTTTTAAATACTCTGTCCAATGATGATGGTGTCGTCACCTCTAAGGCAGATATTGCAAATGTCTTGGCTGACACTTTTGCGGAAAAGACCTCTTCAAATTATTCGACATCATTTCAAAAATTTCAGAATACCAAAGAAAAAACTAAACTGAATTTCAAGTCGAATAACAACAAGCATTACAATAAAGATTTTACTTTAAAAGAAATGAGGAAGGCATTAAAGAAGTGTCATGACGCTGCTGTTGGATGTGACGACATCCATTATCAGTTTTTAAAACATTTACCACTTCGATGCCTTGAAAATTTACTCAATATTTTTAATCAAGTCTGGCATGCTGGTATTCTTCCAGATTCCTGGAAGGAAGCTATAGTTATTTTCCATACCAAAGCCAGGTAAAGATTCTACAGGCTCTGCAAATTATCGCCCTATAGCCTTAACAAGTTGTATTTGCAAAACCATAGAAAGAATGGTCAATGACCGTCTTGTTTGGTTTCTAGAGAAAAACAATGTTATTGCTACCGCCCAGTGCGGATTTCGTAAACAAAGAGGCACCCTCGACCACTTAGTTCGCTTCAAAACATTTATTCGCGAAGCTTTCATTAAAAAGGAACATATTGCTTCCGTGTTTTTTGATCTCGAAAGTGCATATGGTGCATATGATACCACATGGAAGTATGGAACCATGAACGACCTCCATGATTTCGATATAAGAGGTCGTCCTGCTTATTTTATTTCTGCATTTTTGAATGAACGTCAGTTTAGAGTCCGGGTAGGAAATACTTACTCTAACCCCCGTGAACAAGAAATGGGCGTTCCCCAGGGAAGCATTCTTTTCGTTACAATATCAATAACCTGAGCAATAAGTGCCAAAAATCTTAATCTTTTACGTGTTGTCTCCAGCATGGACTGGAGAGCCGACAGGAAAGTCTTGTTGAGACTTTATAGATTACTTGTCCGTTCAAATTTACATTACGGCTGCGTTGTATATGGGTCAGCGCGACAATCATACCTTTGTAAACTGGATTCTATCCATTACCAAGGTTTACGCTTAGTACTTGGCGCCTTCAGAACATCCCCTGTCAATGGTTTGTATGCAGAGGCAAAATAACCATCTTTGAACTCACGTAGGAAGAAACTTTCCATGCAATATTTCTTAAAGTTAAAATCCAATCCTGAAAATCCTACGCATAAGGTTGTTTTTGAACCGCTGTATAAAGGTGATTTTAAGAAGAGGAAAAAAGTTATACCTCCGTTCAGTATGCGCTGCGCAGCTGATGTAGATCTACTTGATTTCGATCTGGAGGATGTAGCTAAACATAAAATTTCAAACGTTCCTCTATGGACATTTTAAAGCCTAACCTTCTTATATAATCTTGCTGCCAATAAAAAAAAAAGCTACAACAGATCCCTCAGTATTTAAAAACCAATTTCTTGAGATTAAAGAGCAGTATTACAACTATGAACATATTTATTCTGATGGTTCAAAGGATGGAGAAAAAAATTGCCTCAGCTGCCATACTCGATGGTGAGTTATACCAGTTTTGCCTACCAAATAATTCTAGTTTATCTGCGGAACTGAAGGCACTAGACCTTGCTCTTAATCAAATAGAACAGGACGCTTACTGGCGATAGATTATTTTTACCGATTCACTGTCAGCTATGCAAGCGCTCGAAAATGAGAGAACGGACAATCCATTGGTAATTAGTTTGCTTGAAAAAATTTCTCAAATATGTGAAACTGCAGATCTTGTATTTTGTTGGCTCCCCAGCCGCAATGGTATCAGTGGCAATGAAGAGACAGATAGAGGTGCTAAGGAGGCATTGTCACTTAATGATTTACCTTTTAAGGTTCCTTTTAACGATTTTAAACCATTGATTAATGATTTTATGCATAATGTATGGCAGCAATCCTGTAAAGACCCAATTAACCAAAATAACAAGTTGTTTACAGTGAAGCGAGCTCTTGGCGAGTGGCTTCCAGGATTGCGGACAAGTCACCGTGAGGAAATTATCTTTTCCCGTCTTCGTATTGGTCATACACATATGACGCACTCATACCTCCTAAAACGAGAAGATGCCCCACAGTGTATTCCCTGCAATGAGCCTCTTACTGTCAAACATATACTTGTAGATTGTTTAGACCTTTCACCTACAACAGACAGGATTTTTCATGTTGACACTATGGACACTCTTTTTAATACTTAAAGTTTGAGTCTATTTTTGAGTTTTTGAAAGAGATAAATCTGTATCAAAAGATATACTTTAAGGTTTAATTGACCATCTGTATTTTTAGACTATACGTCATTAGCACCATTTGTTCTTTTTGTGTTTTTCACAGCTATGATTTTAACTTTTTGCTTAACACTTCAGTATGATAAATTAGAAGCATTGCATTAGTTGTAAGTGCGCCCAGTATGACCTTTGATGTCGACGGGCCTTAAAACTTCATATACTAGTATTCATTCGTTCACTGTCAGCTATGCAAGCACTCGAAAATGAGAGAACGGACAATCCATTGGTACTTTAATTTGCTTGAAAAAATTTTTCAAATATGTGAAACTGCAGATCTTGTATTTTGTTGGCTCCCCAGCCACATTGGTATCAGTGACAATGAAGAGGCAGACACAGCTGCTAAGGAGGCATTGTCACTTGATGTTTTACCTTTTAAAGTTCATTTTAACGATTTTAAATCATTGATTAATGACTTTATTTTCAATGTATGGCAGCAATCAAGGAACGACCCAATTAACCAAAATAACAGGTTGATTACAAGGAGGCCAGCTCTTGGCGAGTGGCTTCCAGGCTTGTGGACAAGTCGCCGCGAGGAAATTATCTTGGCCCGTATTCGTATTGGTCATACACATATGACGCACTCATACCTCCATAAAGGAGAAGATACCCCACAGTGTTTCCCCTGCAATGAGCCTCTTACTGTCAAACATATACTTCTAGATTGTTTAGACCTTGCACATACAAGAAACAGGCTTTTTCATGCTGACAGTATGGACACTCTTTTAATACTGTAAAATTTGAATCTATTTTTGAGTTTTTGAAGGTGATAAACCTCTATAAAAAGATACAATTTTAGGTTCTATTGACCATATGTTTTTTTTAGACTATACGTCACTAGCACAATTTGTTCTTTTATTGTTTTCACAGCTAAATTTTACCTTTTGCTTAACACTTCAGTATGACCAATTAGAAGCATTACATTAGTTATAAGTGCGCCCAATATGACCTCTAATGTCGACGGGCCTTAAAACCTTATTCAATCATTCATTCATTCTGCGTACATCTTGCTTGTAAACAAAACATCGAAAGTACTAGATTGGTCACGAACATTTCGTAACAAAACCAACCTGTAAACAAGAGTGCCGTCGTAACGATATACGCCTTCACATGGCTGCTATTTCAAGCAGCTACATGTAGATATAGAGACTAAAGTGGTGGAATTTCTAGCACCTGCCTGGGTAGCTCAATGGATATATTGTGTTACTTTTGATCTTAAAGGTTTACACACGGACTGATGGATGGACAGACGGACGCGCGACGGACGACAGGCCATGAATAAGCCCCTCTAGACTTTGTCCAGTAAAGCTAAAAACTGAAATTATTGCGTTAACAAGAAATGGACATACGTACGGATGGACGCAGAGACTGAGAAGATGACGCCAAAATAAACACGTATAAAAAATTAAGACTCGTTGGTCATTGGCTTTGATTAACCAATAAAAATATGAAGTTTCATGAAATTATGTCCATTAGTTGGAGATACATCGATGAAAAAATGAATTTGACATGAAGCCCCCTTTTTCCATGACACAGCAATAAATTACAAAACCCTGAAAATATGCGCTAGGTCACGTGATCTATGAAAATTTCGTCCAAATCTGTTGAGATATATCCAGTAATTAAAGAGATATTGGTGAAAAATGAAGTATAACATGAAGACCCCTTTTTCCATGACGCAGCTATAAATCGCAAAACTTTGAATATATGCGCTAGGTCACATGATGAGAAACATTCTGTAAAAAATTTATCCAAATCCGTCAAGAAATGTGGGAGGAGTTGCGTTCACAAGAAATGGACGTACATACGGATGGACGCAGTTTAAATTTGACATGAAGCCCCCTTTTTCCATGACACAGCAATAAATTCCAAAACCCTGACACTATGCGCTAGGTCACATGATCTGTGAAAATTTCATCCGAATCCGTTGAGATATGTCCAGTAATTAAAGAGATATTGGTGAAAAATTAAATATAACATGAAGCCCCATTTTTCCATGACGCAGCTATGAATCGCAAAACCTTGACAATATGCGATAGGTCACATGATGAGAAACATTCTGTTAAAATTTTATCCAAACCCGTCAAGAAATGTCGGAGGAGTTGCGTTCACAAGAAATTGACGGACGAACAGACGGAGAAGATGACGCCAATATACATCTCCTTCGGCGTCGTATAAAAATAATGAAAATGTACTTATGTACAGGTATATACATAGAGGTTATTATACGGCTGATGAGGGCCGGAGAGTGATATCGGCCCGCCACCTTGATATCTGCCCCGAGGGCTTTAGCACGAGGGCAGATTTCGAGGTGGAGGGCCGATATCACTCTCCGGCCCTCATCAGCCGTGTAATAACCTGTTTATTACATTCATTGATCATTTGCTCGATTTTTTTTTTAAACATGTTTAAACACTTAAAACAGAGAAATTCTTGTCTTCGTTCAACACAACTTCATTTTCCGCGGGTAAACGTCACGTTCATGACGTAATCATGCATTATTCATCATGACTATCGCAACTTCAGTATAAGGACGTTTTAAATAAACAGTTCTTCATCTTTATTCATAGTTAAAAAGATAACGGTATGTGTGTTTTTCCGAACCCAGTATTTAATTTAGTATGATACACATTATCAATGAGAAACAGGACAAATAGAATAGATGGTTGGTGCTTTGAATTGGTAAACTTAATCAGGCTCGGTTCCCCCGGCTCAACGGACAAAATTCGCAGAACTACTAGCCTATAGACACCACGCCTTGTCCAATAAATTTTCCCAATGCAAGACAACAACAATCTATTCTCTGTTTATCGTGTTTGCTGGTTTTGCGATTCAATCATTGTCTGTAGTCCTGAAGATTTGTCCGCTAGCGATATACGGACTGATTCAGCCATTTTTTTTTCAAACTAGATGTTTTGAGAACGTTACTTTACGAGCGAGTGTTCTGTTGCTATAGATTTAGAACAAATATCTTGTCAACGGGCAGGATATCAGATATCAGCCCGTTGCCCCGCCATATCTGCCCTCGCGTGACACTGATATTACACCATTTTCAGGAGAAAATGTTACTCTTATTAGTAACAGAATGTAATAAATGTAGATATGTAGTTAGTGTACATATGACCCAAAAGTTTTAATGTACTTATGCAAAGGAGTTTCATATTAACTTTTAAGGCATGAGTCCATTCTACATACTGTAATATAGCCTCAATAATAGACTAAGCATCATGATAATGACATTCTTGGTTGTTTGTTGTAGCAGAATTTTGGAAACAATACATTGTATTCTGTCGTCAGACAAGTAATCAATAGATCTACAAATACATTGGAAAATAAAAACTCGCATATCGGTGGGTATTATCTAATAAGCTTTGCAAAAATCCAACAATATTTGAGCAGTCCCACTTGGCTCAGTGATAAAGTGTAGGATTAGCAACTTAAATGTACCTTTTTCGATCCGTACTCGAAACACTGGAGTTTGGTGGGATTGCCCTCAGACAAGACACTTCAGAGTCCAATTCTAGTATTGGTGAAACTCTATGCGAGGTATATTCGTGAAATGACTGAAATAATGTTAAAAGCGGAATAAACGCCCATTCAATCAATCAACAAAAATCTGTGTTGCTGCAGAAACTCTTTCTGCATGACATGATGCATGTACCAATAACTTACTGTGTTACAGGATATAATTAAGTAAAATATCTTTCTTCTAAATGACTTGTTGCTAAGGCAAAATTGTCCCACATAGTATGCTCCAAATTTGGAATCCAAATTTACATACAATTTACTCATAAAACAAGTCTGCAGTGTGTATCATGTTGTACGACTTGATTTTGCATGTTGACAGAACGAAAACTTATTTGATACTATTAACTCATGTCTAGCAGGTTTTGGATGACGGGGGGCGGGGGGGGGGGGGGTAGAATTCGCCGGCTGCAGTTCCGCAGACCCCACCAATGGACCCGCCTTTTTGCCGTGGGTGGAGACTCGTAAACCGGAAAAGAGGGTCCTGGCAGTTGAGGGGAAGCCAGGGATCTCCAGCTCTTCAACACACTGCTTTGGCCTCGGTTTTGGTGTAAACGAGAGCCTAGATGGGCCAGGTCTAGTGCAACCGGCTTGTCGTTTTTAGATTTGGGCATTATAAGTTTATACCGAGACTTAGTTAATACCTCGAATGGTTTCAAAATATATGATCATTGCACGAACTTGAGAAACTTTTTCTTAATGCTGCATGTATCCTGTACATTTAAGTTATCGCATATATTCATACACCGTCAGTATGTTCAAATTACCAGTTTTTACTTTGCTTAACATGCTTTAGTCCCTAGTCTAATGTAGGCTCATGGGCTAATTGGGTGGTATGGGTTTTGTGATTGAGGCAGCAGCTTCCATGGCTGTTCTCTGATTCCCAGGAATTAGCCATGTCTGCTGTTTGTGGCTTTGCCTTATCCTTGCTGCCCGAGTATATTATTTGGGTAACCTTGGCATAGGGAGCTCGATACTCCGCTCCATACTCCATGTCCCCTAGTTGGGCTTCGCGGTGGGCGGGGACTACGGGTGATGAACATTAAAAATCCAAACATGGATCACGAAAACAAAAAACGAAACCGTGATCAGCTAGATGCAGACGTGGACACTGAACAATCGACCAACAGAGTTTTCCCTCGCTTTTTACTCATAGACTCGACTGTACCTGACCAGCCACTTTCTAAACTTTCACCTTTTGTGATTGAAAAAGTCTTAGTTGGACTAGCTGGAAGTGCACAGTCAGTCAAAAAATTGAAATCAGGGAGCTTACTTGTTGAAGTTGAGAAAGCTATTCATGCCAAAATTTTGTTGAAACTAAAGCACTTTTTCAATATTCCTGCAAAATATGTACCCCACAATAGCTTGAATATGTCTAAAGGTATTATTCGCTGTCCATATCTCGCAGATGTTCCTGATGACGAAATAACATCGGAACTCGCAAGTCAAAATGTCACAGCAGCCAGACGAATCACAGTATTCAGAGATGGTGTTAGAAGGCCAACAAATACAATAGTATTGACGTTCAACTCATCTATCCTGCCTAAATCATTAAAAGTAGGATATTTGAAAGCTGTGGACTCATATATTCCAAATCCGCTTCAGTGCTATTGCTGTTTTAAGTTCGGGCACCATGAAAAGAAATATAAATATACCAAGGGGAAGAGTTTTGCCGACGTTGTGGCAACTCGAACCTTGTGCACAAGTCTGAAAACTGTGATTTCGAGATAAGATGCATCAACTGCAAAGGCGAACATGTTGCAACTTCGCGATCATGTCCAGTTTGGAAAAAAGAAAAAGAAGTTGTAACTATGAAATATGCACAAGGTCTTTCCTTCCCTGAAGCAAGGAAGATTGTAGAATCCCAAAGTAACTTGGGTGTTTCATATGCATCTAAAGTGAATGCCCATCAGCATGTCCAACGTAAGGACGCTCAGACCCAAACAGTTGATGCTGCTGTTCAAACGAACAGCCTAGAAAACGATAACACAAAAGTACAACAGAAGTCCACGATTTCTAGCAAAAACAACCAGAAATGTACTGCATCTAGCCAACCTGTTGCAAAAAAAGCAAAATAGTACACAAGGACAAGCAAAAACTCCAGGTAGCCCTAGCCAAAGGAGAAATAAATCTCCTACTAAGGTCCTCTCGGATCGCCTGCAAAAGGGCTCCGATGACCAAACCGCTTCGGTTGTCTAGATGACGACATGGAAGCGGAAGACTCACAAGCAGAGTCAAATTTAAATAGGCAAGGCCGAATTATCAAACTAAATAGCAAAAAATGAACAAATACATACTTCCAATGCTCCGTGATATTTTCCTTACTTTTAATTTTCTCATGACGAATAACATTCTGCAATGGAACTGTCGCAGCATTAAGGCTAACGCAGAGGAATTGAATCTTGTAGTAAACGAACAAAAACCAGTAGCAGTTTGTTTACAGGAGACATTTCTTAAAGACTCCGACAAGTTTACTTTAAAATTTCATTTTTGTTACTTTAAACACTTTTGTGGTAACGATAAAGCTTCCGGAGGTGTTGCCGTAATTGTGAACAACAGTGTTCTACACCATTGTGTGAAACTTGAAACAACACTTCGAGCAGTTGCGGTAAACATGTCCCTAAATAAGACCATCACTTTATGTTATATTTATCTTCCTCCTAGCTCGCCAATTGACGCTAGGAAACTTGATGATCTTGTAGAGCAATTGCCAAAGCCTTTCATTTTAATGGGAGACTTTAATTCCCACCATACATTATGGGGATGTTCAGATACTAATGACAAGGGTCGAATTATTGAGGATTTTATCAAGAAGCACGACCTTGTTCTGCTAAATGGTAAGTCTTCAACCTATCTTCATCCTGCTACTAGTTCTAATTCATCTTTAGACCTTGCAATATGCAGCCCTGGAATTTATCCAGACTTTAACTGGAAGGTTGATGTTGACCTTCATGGAAGTGATCATTTTCCGATCAAGGTATCGGAAGTAGGACCTTCAGTTCAACAGCGTCCCGAACGTTGGAAACTCCACAAGGCAAACTGGGAACAGTTCAAAATCTACTGCGAACAATCAATTTATCCGAATGCTTTTGATGACTGTGAAAATCCTGCAGAGCTTTTCACTTCCTTACTGTATTCGGCTGCTGAAAAATCGATTCCTCGGTCAACGACAAGTCCGAAAAACCCAAGCAAGCCATGGTTTAACGATAATTGCAAAAAGGCTATAGCTGAACGAAAGTCTGTTCTCAGACAATTTAATCTTAGACCAACCCAGGAAAATCTTTCGAAGCTTAAAATTGCTCGTGCAAAAGCACGGCGAACAGTTAAGCAAAGTAAACGTGCGTCTTGGCGACAGTACGTATCTAGATTAAATTCTAGATCGTCTGTCAAAAAGACATGGGACATGATTCGAAAAATTAACGGAAAGACCTCTTCATTAAATGTTGGACATTTGAATGCTGGTGATGGTGTCGTCACCTCTAAAGCAAATATTGCAAATGTCTTGGCTGACACCTTTGCAGAGAAGTCCTCTTCTTCAAACTATTCGACATCATTTCGGAAATTTCAGGACACCAAAGAAAAAACAAAACTGAATTTTAAGTCGGATAATAACGGACATTAAATTAAAGATTTTACTATAAAAGAATTGAAGAAAGCAATAAAGAAGTGTCATGACACTGCTGTGGGGTGTGACGACATCCATTATCAGTTTTTAAAACATCTACCGTTTCGATTCCTCGAAAGTTTACTTCGTATTTTTAATCAAGTCTGACACACTGGTATTCTTCCAGATTCCTGGAAAGTAGCTATTGTTGTTCCAATACCAAAACCAGGTAAAGATTCTACAGATCCAGCAAATTATCGCCCTATAGCCTTAACAAGTTGTATTTGCAAAACCATGGAAAGGATGGTCAATGACTGACTTGTTTGGTTTTTAGAGAAAAACAAACTAATAGTAACCGCCCAGAGTGGATTCCGTAAACAAAGAGGCACACTCAATCATTTAGTTCGCTTTGAGACATTCATACGAAGGTTTTATCGCAAAAGAACACGTTGTTTCTGTATTTTTTGATCTTGAAAGTGCATACGATACCACATGGAAGTATGGAATCATGAATGACCTCCATGATTTCGGTATAAGAGGCTTATTTCATTTCGACATTTCTGAATGAACGTCAGTTTAGGGTTGTTTAGGAAATACTTATTTCAACCCACATGAACAAGAAATGGGCGAATCGCTTTATAAAGATGATTCTAAGAAACAGGAAAAAGTTATATCTCAGTTCAGTATGCGCTGCGATGCTGATATAAATCTACTTGACTTCGATTTTGAGGACGTAGCTAAACATAAAATTTCAGATGTTCCTCTATGGACTTCAAAGGGTCCAACTTTCTTATATAACCTTACTGCTAACAAGAAAGCTACAACGGATCCCTTCGTTTTTAAAAATCTATATCTTGAGATAAAAGAGCAATTTTACAACTTTGAAGAGATTTATACCGATGGTTCAAATGATGGAGAAAAGGTTGCTGCGGCTGCCGTACTCGATGGTGAATTGTACCACTTTCGCCTGCCAAATAATTCTTCTAGTTTTTCTGCAGAACTGAAGGCAATAGACCTTTCCCTTAATCATATACAACAGGATGCCTACTGGCGCTACATAATTTTCACTGATTCACTATAAGCTATGCAAGCGCTCGAAAATGAGAAAACGGACAATCCATTAGTAATCAATTTGCTTGGAAAAATTTCTCAAATATGTGAAACTGCAGATCTTGTTTTTTGTTGGCTCCCCAGCCACATTGGTATCAGTGACAATGAAGAGACAGATAGAGCTGCTAAAGGAGGCATTGTCACTTGATGTTTTACCTTTTAAGGTTCCTTTTAACGATTTTAAACCATTGATTAATGATTTTATTTTGAATGTATGGCAGCAATCCTGGAAAGACTCAATTAACCGTAATAACAAGTTGTTTACGGTGAAGCCAGTTCTTGGCGAGTGGCTTCCAGGGTTGCGGACAAATCGCCGCGAAGAAATTATCTTGGCCCGTCTTCGAATTGGTCATACACATATGACACATTCGTTCCTCCTGAAAGGAGAAGAAGCACTACAGTGTATCCCCTGCAATGAGCCTCTTACTGTCAAGCATATTCTGGTAGATTGTTTAGACCTTGCACCTACAAGAGAGAGGTTTTTTCATGTTGACAGTATGGACAATCTGTTTAATACTGTAAAGTGTGAGTCTATTTTTGAGTTTTTGAAAGAGGTAAATCTCTATAAAAAGATATAGTTTTAGGTGTTATTGACCATCTGTATTTTTAGATTATACATCATTAGCACCATTTGTTCTTTTTGTGTTTTCACTGCTAATAATTTTAACTTTTTCCATAACATTACAGTATGACCAATTAAAAGCTTTGCATTAGTTGTGAATGCGCCCAATATGACCTCTGATGTCGACGGGCCTTAAAACTTCATACATTCATTCATTCATTCATTTATTTGGAAGAGGTAAATCTTTTTAGAAAATACGTTCACTACATCGACAGTTTCAGTTACGAAGCCAAGATGCCCATAACAAAGTGTGTCGTACTAATGAGGTATGAAGGTGTATCGAGCGGAGAACAAATGTTTCTATTCACTAGTTAAATACCAGTTACAAATAACGGCTTGTGGTCGTGAAACCAGCCGAGATGTGTTATTAATTAGACAATAAAATGCAGCTGTGCGCAGGCCCGGTGTCTCTCAAGAAACGACCGTCCTTTTACAAGATTTCCTTGGCTTCATTTACATAAATAAATCTCAGGAGTGAGTGTAAAAAGAAAAAAAAGGCGGAATTATGTGTGTGCGTAATTTTTACATGCGTCTTTGTGTGTTTGTGTGTTTTTTTTTTTTAATTTTATTTTCTTTGAATATACAATGCTATGTAATCGTGAACCATGTAAGCGTGTTATCATGTAATCGATGTACTGTCAAAACGATTTTTTACGTTTTAGATAGAATTTTACAAGAAATAGCCAGTAAACAATTCTACGACATTTTGTTAGGTAAATGATTAAGCGATGATTGTTTATAACAGTTATGCTAACTATTTATTTACAAACTTGTATAATTTTATTTATCTATAACGAAAACGGTCCGTTCAAAACAATGTGATAAACTCGGCGAAAATCAGCAAACCCGGCTAATACGAGCAAAACAGGGCCAACATAATTCTGCTAATATCAAATCCAAAATGGAAGACAAATCCCGGCCGTTGATTAATAAAAGCGTCATTAAACAAGTAATTTCGAATTGGCCGAGTTACAGGACCGAATGCTGCAGCATTAGCCCCATGCCTTAGGCTAAAACTGCATACTTCAGACATGTAACTCGGCCAATCTAGTCCTTCAGCTTCGGGCTAATACTGCAACTTGTAACACGGCCGGTCTAGGCTTTCAGATTTGGGCTAATAATGTAGACCACGGACCTGTAACACGGCCATTGTAGGCCTTCATCCTCTGCCTAATACTGTAAACCTCGGACCTGTAACTCGGCTTATATGATATTTCGGCATTGGGCTTACACTGTAGATCTCGGCCTAATACAACAGAACATAACAGTATTGATTACTTTACATGGTCAAAATAAATCTGTCAATAAGTGATAGGATTACAAAATTTTAGATTTGTCCCAATTGAAAGCATTAGGAAATGACAAATTGACAGAAAACATGGAATTTCTCTGGCATGTGGTGTGAACTTTGTGGGGGAAAAAGATAAAAACGCTGGTTACCAGCCTTCTCTCCTTTTTTCTACGCTGTTTTCAAAGGTCTGCTTCCTAGGGTCGTTCATAACTGGGATTGTTTAGTAAAGTGTTAATAATGATAACGAAACTGCAGGTATGATTACATTCCAATAAAGACCAAATGTGACCAGAATTTTAGATGTCTGTCGTTATACTTTTCCTCGAGACTGTCAAACCTTCCGAAAGTACCCTTGTTAAAAATGTAATGATTACCAATACGAATTTTCTTCGCTTACACACCTTTAAAATAAGCGAATAGAACAGTTACTGGTCAATCATATTAAAATAACAAATTGACAAGTGTACACCCAAAACTTGGCGATTGGTTACCACAATTAAGACTCCGCAAGAAAGTTATCGTAGACTGTCTCCGAATTGGTCACGTAAATGAAACACTTTTAACCTCTTAAAAGGGAGTAAACTCTATTTTGTATTACCTGCAAGTTCCCTTCTAGTTATACTGGTGAAACAGGGAATCACCGCGATTAAATAAAAAGGGGAATAAGAAATAAATGAGCAGCGCTCTGCCAAAAGAGGGGCTAATGAATCGCCGTGATGCATTATACCAAGCAAGTCATTTCATAGTTATGGATCCATTACATACATTTTGTTTAACAGCCGACTGAATTAATGAGGTAGACTAGTCACTTTACATGCAGAAAATTGACCAGTAGTAAAAAGTTTCGAATCAGGTCAGCTTGCGCGGACTGTGCAGGCTGCCATGGGTCGATACTTTTTGCAGATGCATGAAATCCCATTTTCACAGAGCATAGCTCATGTACAATTCTCATCATTTGAGGCACACTGAATTTGTCATATATGACCCGTCACACGAAAAGGGACAATCTAGGAATTCCGTACATCAATTAGATGAAAACAGATCAACGATAGTGCAGGTCAGTTTAAGTTGATAGTTCAAAAGTGATTGTATAACAAGGTAGAATGACCACTTTCCATACAGAAAATATCATAAAAGCGAAAAGTGTCAACACTGGTCAGCCTGCGCAATCCGCGCAGTCTGACCAGGGTTGACACTTTTCGCAGTTCCAAGAAGGTCCCCTTTTGCGTGACGGGTCACAATTATGTTAGTGCTTGTTGTTTAGAAAAAGTCTTAACTTATTGTCATGTTGTATGGAGTAATAGCAGATAGAGACTTCACAAAATCTTGTAAACTGTTCCTTTAGGAGCATATTTAGTGAAGCACATTCAAAGAATAAATTCAAGTGTTTGTCACACAATAAACTCGATAAATGTTGGGGGGAGAAGCCTTGTTGCCCGAGCTGGAGCCCAAACGTCCAATGTTCGGTAAGTAATGAATAAATTTAGCTATATTTAACTTTTCGCCGATGCCTATTTTTTCCAATACAAATAGTGAAGGCCCAATGGCGGCCTTATACAACGTAACATTTAGAAGTATGGAAATAATAGTAAAAAGAAATATCTGTCATTGTATCGTCGGTAGAAGAGTTAGTCGCTGGCAGAAAAATGAGTTTCGAAACCAGGTAAAATGTAAATACAATTAGAGCGTCTTGGCAACCTTTTTTTAAAATGCTTTTGTATGTTTTGTGTAATCTAAGCAGCTTAGCAGCTTATGGGTTAAGATTTGTTGATTTCGGACAAGTGACAAGTGACTCAAATGAAAAGAAGGAAAGGAAAACGCGTTAACATTTCTGTAAGGTATGGATAGCACAATGGGAAAAATAACGATTGCTTATTAGGTGCATTCCCCCCCCCCCCCCATATTTTCAAAGACAGTCGGTTTTCAATTTTCTCCTCATATGACATATATTATTTCAATTTAAAACTTGTTATATTGGCTTTTGTAATTATTATACATGTAACACGGTTTGGCACATAACACATGGTATTCAGTCTTATTTATATACAGGATGATCAAAAAATATCCACTACATCACTTTTAACTACTTTTGTGTAAAAGGGTCTTTTAATAAAAATTAGCAAACCAAAAAATGTTCCTGCATAAATTATTAAAGGTATTAAAGCAGGAACGACATGAAAAAACACATACGTATTATTACAAACCATAACATTCTCGAGTTTTCAATTTTGATGTATTTACACGTCATAATTCCCTTTTGTTTCATTAATTCTCTTTAAAATTTAGGTTTTATGGAGGCTTTATCGAAATATTTTGCAAACACTGTACATATCCTTCATTAACCCTTAAGCTGCCAAGCGAAGTTAAACTTTCTAGTCGATAGTAACTTTCAAAATTTGCTACTTCAAAGGTATTTTTTTGGGAAAATATCTGCTTATCGGACAGCGTAAATCGAATGTGCAGTCTGATCTTGATCTAAACAGTACGGAAAGGGTCGTTTATCCTTTCGTAGCATTTTTCTCTATATTTATTTTCAAAACTTACTCCGTTGCGGTGCAGACGCTATGGGATGGACGCAGAAATATTACGGCGATGACTCATGTGACATAAGAACGTTACAACATTCAAAGTAAACAAAGCCCTAAAGAGGCAAACCTTCCTAAAATATAAAACATTCAGGCATCATAATAAAATTTACCATTTTTCAAATCAAATCAAGCAGCTACAGAGGACACGAAAATGGGTAAAAAGTAGACAAGGGAGAAATTTGGTCTATTCAGTCATTTTCTCCATTACTTATAGTTTTTTGAAATATTTCTACTGCTATTGACAAGTGAAAATTGAAAGAAAGATGGTCAAACGTTGTTTTCTCATGAAAACTGTCTTAAAAGACATGTACGAGGGTGTATCAAAAATACGTGGACAGGTTGATTATGTTCATATATCTATAGTATACAACAACGAAATTCTTAGCCAACAATAGTGCATTCTATATGCTGCAAACACTAGTATTTTCAATGAAATCCGTGAGTAGGCAGTATGATGAAGTATTTGAAGCCCAAACACATATATTTCTAGTTCAATAGACTCTGCTGTCCACTGGCTAGACGGTCTCTTGTTTTCCGACTGAAAATATGACAGCAAGGTCTCGTCTATCGTAATAATTCTCTCTTTTGAAAATCGAGGAATAAATTTCCTAGAAGCTTCAACACGTCATATTTTTTCTTCATCAGTAAGAAGGTGGGGTATCCAACGTGCGCATACCTGGCTCATATTTAATTTATGGTTGCGTACATGTTAAATAGTTCCATAACTTACTGCAACAGTCGAAACAAATTCATGAATTGTCATCCGAGAATCACTCTTTGCAACGTCATTAAAAATTTCTGGATCAGCGCATCGGAAACGATCTTTAGCCTGCCGCTTCTTTTGTCGTCCTCTCAAGATGTACGACCCTCGCGAAATCTCTGATGCCATTTATAAACAAGTGGTCTGCACATTTTTGTTTGCATTCCTGCTTCCACAATCTTCTTCATTGTCTCTTTAGGTGTACCTTTCCGTCAAACACCAAATTTTATCACCATGCGTTGCTCCGCATAGCCGACTGATGTCATTCTTTCAGCTTTGATTTTCTACAGTCACTGTGCGGATTTGTGTCTTTCTTTGAAACGGTCAATGTGATTTTATTATACTGCAAAGAAATTTCTCGTGATCTGATTGGATAATATGTCCCGAACATATATATCATGTACACTGGCAAAACCAACGTAAAAGCAGTTTCCCTTTCGGGAGCCCCGTATACACGACTACACTTTCAACACATCATCCAAAATGGCGGCGTCGATCAAGATTAACATCAAGATTATGCACCAAACTGCACGTTTTACCAAGGTTTCAGTGACGTCAGTTCCCAGTGACGGCAGTTTTCATTGAATTTGGGCACTCAGCAGGGAAATTCTACTTCGACAGCGTACTCAATTTTTTAAACCAAAAAACAAGTAAAATTCGCTTAACACACGTTGGAATGGTAAAACTTTGCGGTATAATAAATTCGTTGTACGATCAGGTGGCAGGGGACTTGGAAACTTGTTCACGGCTGTGGCAAATGCTGTCGTTACAAGATGTTTGTACAACACGGCGTTATTGTTTTCAGGCGTTTTACTATTTCACAGCTTAAAAGATCCTCAGTTTCTATTTGCTCATTTGAAAGCCGTGCGTCGTGCTGTAAAACACGAACCTCTTTTTTTCTCTTATTCTTATAGTTGTGGAGTAACAAAATGTTTACTTTCAATGACATATTTAGGGTGTTTGAGTATATAAGCTGATATGGATTTTGAACAGAAAACGTCGCTATAAAATGAATTAAATGTTTTGTTCACGTACTTTTTGATACACCCTCGTATGGGTCCATGTTTCTCCTGGATTGACTTTACTAATACATGACGAAATAAGGGAGTTCTTCTTGTGTGTGGGTCAACATTCTGGCCTTTCAGTAATGTGTTGATTCTAGTTCTTAGAGAGTGTTCCTCCTTTTTCACTTTGGGAATGACGCTACAACCTTTTCCGATCCTTCTGTACCAATCGTTTCTGGTTCGAAGGCGCTTTCTTAATCTTTTCTATCTCTCTTCAAGCTCTTCTGTTCTGTCGCGTCTCATGCATTGCCTGTTTGCGTTTACATAATAATTGGCCTGCAACACGCGAAAAGTGGCATTCGGACATTTGCGTAAAGTGTCGTCTCGGATAAGCCTGTGCAGTCCGCGCAGGCTAATCCGAAACAACAGTTACGTTTTTTATGTAATTTTCTATTTTGCGCAAGTCTACTGTGGGACAAAATCTAATATAGACGTAAACTGCCGTCTGGGATAAGGCTGCGCGGACTGCACAAGCTGATCTGTGACGACACTTTACGCAAATTTCCGAATGCCCCTATTCACATGTTGCAAGCCATATCTGATTTGGAAAGGACCATTTGACTATGGTGTGAAATATTTCTACCATCAAGTGCTAACTTTCTCTTTCCATTTGCTGTCTGACCCTCCGTGGTTGTGGGGTAGAGCGTCGGTCTCGTAACCATAAAGTCCCGAGTTCGATACCCGGGAGCGAGTGTCAGCTTTGGGATATTTCATTGGCCCACACATTCGGTGCGAGTACTGGTGTAGTTCCGAGGAAGCAGAATCGAGAAGGATTAGTATAAGTTGTAAGAACTTGTTTCTCAATCGATGTAAAATAAATATGTTTAAACGTTATATAAAGTATAGTACTTAACGACGTATATGACAAATGTTCGCGCGCATCCTACTGCGCATGTATTTTTTGTCCTGGATATTGAATCAAAAGTGCAACTATGTATCTTTTACACATAATGGTAATACTATTGGTGCACTGAAACAGGTAGCACTTTCTTCGGGTAGTATTGGTGAAGAGAAAAAAATAGATCTTTGAAACGTACACCGTTTTTATTTTTTCTTATTGTTTACAATTATAAATACTATAAGTGTGGAAATTTTAAGAAAAATCTATCCGTTAGAAAATATATATTTATTTAAAATTAACCCTTAATTCGGTCAAATTATATCCCTTTTTAACTCAATGATCCATATATAACATGCATATTTGTACATTTACTATGCTCAAAACCAGGCTTTTATATATTTTTTGTGCAAAAATATATGAATTTTCATTAAAATGATGTATATTTGTATATTTTTCTTGTAATTTTCCTGTTTAACTGACTATTAAAGAAAGGCGCTTTAAGTCCAATATAAGCTGAATTTTGGAACTGTATATACCTTTTTGAAAGGCAAATTTCTCAGAAACGAGCAAGGTGACCCACACCTTGTTTTACTGTAATCTCCTAGAGACATGATGAGCTTCGTATGTGCCAAGTTTTAAAAAAATCTGTGCGTTAGAAAAATTTGTACTATACGTCGTTAAGTAAAAACCACGAACTTTCGTAGGTATGGCAGAGATGGAAAGCCAGAAACAGAGAGAATGGTGTCCTTTTTAGAATGTGATACACGACAGACGGTCGATAGAAATTTGAACGAATGGTATTAGATCTATATCGAAATATTCTTAGTCGAAAAGAGATTTAGTCTAATGCGACATTTTTAATAAGTTAACAAAAATACGCCATTTTGTCGATCCTAGAAGTGAGCCATGCTCTGTGAAAAAGGATTTAATTATCTGCAAAAAGTATCAACCAAGGTCAGTCTGCGTAGGCTGACCAGGGCCGAAACTTTTTGCTTTAGGTCATTTTTCTGCATGTCCAATGAGCATTCACCTCAGGATTCAGACATTTATTAAAAAAAACGGATATAATGGATCAATAATAATGTAATGATTTGCATGGTATAATGCATCACAGAGATGTTTTCAGCCCCATTTTGCCAGAACATGGGTCAAATGTTTCCTAAACGAAAAGGGTGTCATCACAGCTGTAAGAACTAGAGATGAAAATCATCATCATAACGTCAATGTGTATTTTACAAATATAGATGTACCTCAACTTCAAAGACAGGACAGACACGCAAGTTGAGCAGGTATTTGTTTTTATGGCGCCAAATAAACCTAACAGACACTTTCAGCCTTGAAAGAAGACCCAAATAATTGGAATTTCAATGTTCTTCTTTTTCAGACTGCCGATTTGTGCAGTCTGACTTTGATCTACACTTGTTGTAGAGACAATTATAATTTGTTTTAAAAGGCGCTTTAAGGGTTAATTTACCTATGCACGAATGGAAATCAATTCTATGACTATGTCGTTTGAATTTAAAAAAGGCACATTTTTTTTGGACTAGTCATACAACTGCGTCTTATTTTAATAAAAAAAAAAACCAAACAGAATCACCGAAACAGATAACGCAGTATTTCAGACATCGGTCGGCTAGTTTTGACAACTTTATGACCGCACACTTATTCCATGCATGACAGTTTACCCTATCAGCGCCTACAGTAATTCCAGATGCCTTTGCTGACAGTTTAAATCTAGGATCAGACTGCACAGGACGTGTGGCCTGATCCTCTATCTACACTGGCCGAATTTTGGACAGATTTTCGTACTGAAAGAAGCCTTTAAACACGAAGATGTGATAGTTTTTACTCAATGAATATGTATCTTTTTAGCTTTCACAGCGTATAATGCAAAATTTTTATATGCACCACGAGATTATACGCCTCCGACCATAGCTTCATGAAAGTGGGAGAATTTTTATTAAATGATCCTTAAATTACTAAAAGCTACTTCGTTTTCTTTTGCAGAGAGGGTAGATCAAGATCAGACTTCTCAAGCCGTGAAATGTGATTTTGACCCACACTGTCTGAAAAATTGGGATGTAGCCTACTAGTCGAAACGACATTAAACTTTCAGTATTTTCGAATTTTTTTTTATCATTCATTTGAGCCATGGTCCGTGAAAAGAGGATTAAACGCATCTCGGTGATGCATGATACAAAGCAAGCCGTCACATAATTTTGGATCCATGAAATCCATTTTGTACAACAACCTTCAAAGTCATGAGGTAAGGTGTTCCTTTGACATACGGAAAATTTACCTAAAGCAAACAAATCGACCCAAGTCAGCCTGCACTGACTGCGTAGGCTGACCTGGGTCGACACTTCTTGCAGATGTATTAAACGCCCTGTTCACAGAGTATAGCTAATAAACTTGACCTCTTTCGATGACTGATTATACAATCCACTGAAACGCAAAAAATTATATTTATGAGCCATGCTTTGGCAAAAGGGGGCTTAATGCGTCTCCGTGATAGCTGGTACCAAGCAAGCCATCACATAATTATGGATCCATTATATCCTGCCCGCCCGGGTGGCTCAGTGGTGAGCGTGTCGGACTCATGACCTGGTGGCTGTGAGTTCGATACCCGGTTGAGGCGAACTTTCTTTCCGGCGTATTTTCGCCTCTCACCTCTGCTGAAGCATGTGAGAAAAGTAGTCGGTGGCTTTGGAAAGAAAGTTGTGTTAGTACTGGTGTGAGAAAGCCAGGAAACACATGTGCGTCACCGACCGCCATGATATGACCTTAGCTGTTAAAGTGGCGTTAAACCCCAATACAACCAACAACCAAATCCATTATATCCACTTTTTTTTAAAAATCGACTTTATCATGAGGTACACTAGCCCTTGGATATACAGATAATTGACCAATAGCGAAAAGTTTCGGCCCAGGTCAGCCTGCGCGGATTGCGCAGGCTGACCTGGGTCGATACTTTTCGCAGATACATTAAGCCCCCCTTTCACAGAGCATGACTCATATATATTTCTCTTATAGGCTTGACTAAACAAGCAAATATCAGACTGTACCTTCTTGGCAGTCTGATCTTGATATATGTCGTTTGCAAAAGCCTCTGTTTCAGCCTTTGGCGCTGAAAGGTTGGATATCTTTGGGGACAAAAAAAGCTACAGATCACAATGCACAGAACGTGCAGTCAATCTGACCTTTTATTTACACCGTTTAATATATCTAGGGCAAAAAGTGTCACATCCATGCATTTTGTTACAATGAAAAGTTAGCGGTATTCATTATTTTTGACAATCTGCTGTACTTTTATGGCAAACCCAGCGCTTTACTGTTTCTTTTTTTTTTATCAAACATGTCCTTAGGCCTACTCAAGAAGTTAAGAAAAATATGGCACATTAACCGACTGCGTATTTAGCTATTCCAACTCAAACACGACATTATACGGAAAATCACAGGGAAAAAAGGGCAGTCCTATTTGTTTTTCTTAGTCATAAAATATTTGTCGCTGGTAAAGGACTCTTCATTATTAACCAGAGAGGAAGAAAGGTTGAGTTGTTCCCCATCGAATACCATATTGATCGACTGACTGACTGACTTATCGATCGATCGATTGATTGATGGATCTGCCGATTGATTGATCGATTGTTTGATTTGTTTTTTACGCCGCCTCTAATATTATTTATATCAGGGCGACATGTGTTTCGTAGGTTTCACTAGCAAAAGGCTGCTCCTCTGAGTTGTCTTGCATAAAAAAAAATTCTCATGAGATTCCCAGGGTATCTGGTAAAGATCGAACCCGGGACCTTCCTACATGTTCACAACTGAGAAATGCAAGGCCCCTGCCGGTCACCAGAATAATACTGATGCGACGATAATATCATTGACAGAAAGGGACAAACAAGTAGATTGTCCTATCGCTAGGGTAGAAAGTGCAAATTTGAACCTAATCCTTTACTAAAAACTCCCGTGTTTTTAACGACCATGATGAAAGAGGCTCTTGAAATCATTGTGAGAAAAGGATGGCTACCAGCATTTTCTCCTTTCTCAAAGATTTTTTTACCCTTCCATAGACAAACCCCATCGGTTCACTTCACGAACCACGCTTAATTTCTTGCCCAGTTTTACAAAATGTTTTCATAAGCCGTCTTCCTTTTGATTGTAAAAAAAATAGTTTGGCAAAGGGTTAACCAGTTACCCAAACAATCCCCTGTTTTAACGAGTCTGAGAGACAAGGCTTTTGAAAACATTGTGGGAAGAGGAGAAAATACTGGTAACCAGTAACCAGCATTTCCACTGTGTATCTACCCTTTTAGAGACAATTTCAATCATTCATCCACATTCAATTTGTGGTCATCAACTCCTATAAATGTGGACAAACCTTGTCGTTTGGTAAAGAGGAAAAGGGATGGAGTATCCATGTCACAGTTACTCATAGAACATCAATCTGTTATCGCTGTCCAAAAACCGGTCTTTAGTTTTGAAGCAAGGTTTAAACAGATGCAACATGGCGGTCGTCGCTTATCTTCTCGGATTTTTGGCAGTTTGTTACGCACAGGCACCGATACCATGTGGTAGGTATTCAGAGTTTATATTTTAAAGTTACATTATTAATTTCTACAATTGCATAGTTAAAATTCTAAAATATCACTTTCTGCATTCTGACATTGAATTTTCATTGTAAACATTCCAAAAATACACTGTTTACATTCTTAAATTACATTTTATATATTCCTAAATTACACCGTTTACATTATGGTATTTGTTTTAGCCAATTAGATATTGCGTTATTTCTAAATCTATGATAAGACTATGGATGCATTTTTGGGTGGTTGGTTGATACATACCATGATTTCTCTGTAAATATAATTACTTGCATATAAATCTCCATTTTCAGAATCACCAAAGCAATGGGAAGGAGACAGACTTTCAAGTTTTTCAATCACTTTCCGCATGGACACGCCCATCATTGCTTTGCCTTTGAATTATTGTGAGAAAGAACTAACGAAAAACATCTTTGAACTGTCCTTTTTATATTTTTTCACTTCTTTCACTTCCATTGGTTGGTTGTAGTTTTTTCTTTTTTTTTTTTTTTTTTTTTAAGAAAACTTTAGAGTAAAGTTGATCTTAAAACGGTAAAATGAATTAAACTGACCGAAACTAGTCGGAATTAAGATTTAAAAAAAAAAGAAAAGAAAAAAGACTAGTATGGGTTTGATCTCTTTTATTCATTTATATGGATTAAACGAAATTTTCCAGTCAATAGTAAAAACCCAAATACTGCGATTTCAAACTTCACTTGGCCGGAATAAAATCGCAAAATCGGACATTATAATTTTTAGATCTTTACCATCAGAGACACATTATTTTCAGGTGGACAGTAGCAAACATTTCTCAGAAAGAGCTCGCATACATCATGACGAAGTGAACAATCGCATCAAGACAGAAGATGAAATAGACGAGGGCCACGAGAGAGAATATATTTTGAGTTTACTTCTGTTTAACACTGTATGTATCCAAGCAAAGTTCTTCAACGGGCTTAGATTAGTTGCAAGGCTGTAGTCGGTGGTTTGGTCATGGCCGTACCATATTTCTAGCGGATAAGTTACTAGCCGTACCACTTGGAAAAAAAACGGTCTCATTATGGATTAGAATCTCGTCACGTGACTGTTTACTTCCTTCGTCGTGCATGTTTATGAGATCATGAAAACAAAAAATTAGTCGAAATACATGTACATTACACAGGTATGCTATCGTAACAATCTAGGTCACAAAAACTCGACACGGAATCACACAACAATATCGGGATTTGATACCGAGAGGGCAGAGGAATGATTTTCAAAGAGAATAGAAATTTGAATTCAGTTGATGTAAATAAAAAAATGACAACAATATGAAAAGGATCCCTAAAAAAATTGGGGGAAAATATGGCGCTACAAATAGACGAGTTTACCATTTCCCGCGCTGTAATCGCAAGTTGCATTCTATTTTTTGAATTTGGTATGCAAATGACTCGGAATGGATTCCTTCTGGGTAAACTACTGCGATCCCCTTTACAATTTTGACGTGAAGCAGTTTTTGCCGAAACGAGATTCTTTTCCTATGACAAATCTGAAACATTTTTCCTACTCTTATGCCATAAATATCGGTAACGTATTTGTTTAAACACAAATAACCAATTTTGTCAATTGGATGGTTTAACACTTGTCACTGCCAACTGTTTTCTACACGTTCGTAGACGATACCATCATAGCTAAAGTTGGTTTGTCCTCAGCAAATACTTTTAATTTGGAACCTGGGTCCGTATTCACCAACCATTCTTAGTTTCATTCTGAGTTTTCTTCAAGATTAAGAAAGTAAAGCAACACCAGGGTCCGTATGCACCAACCATTCTGAAGAACATTTTTAGTTTTGTTCTCAAGAATTTTCTGAATTTGAGAGTAAAAGGACTTCTAATTGGCTTATGGTTTAGCCAATCAGACGTTGTGTAACTTTCTAAATCTGAAATTTTACTTCGAATGAAGTTAAAAATGGTTAGTGAATGCAGGAAGCTGATTAGCTTAAGGTCGTAGACCCCTAACGCTTCTAGTGCAACATGGAATAAAATTTCTTGTTAGTTGATAAATAAGGATTTATACTGATACAATACTTTTGCACATTTTTAACTGACCAAAAATTCCTTTGATATCTATCTTGAAATTATTTGTTGATACTTTTGTTAGTTTTCTGAAATGGGAGGTAATTATTATCTCCCTTTGTAATAAGAATATAGTGGTTTTAGATTTATAAATGATAATTCTAAGAAAGAAAAAAGGACAAAGTGGCTCGGTTAAAGTAGTGCAGTAATACTCACGTTTAATCATAGCAAATTTTGTAGGATAATATTATAGTGGAAATAGCTGTTTTCCATTACGGGTCTCCTACCTTAAAGCCAATGGTGTTTCAAATTTATGAAATTTACCAGGATGACCCTAGGAATGTTCTCAAGAATGGTTGGTGAATACGGATCCTGGTTTCATTCCAACCGCCCCTACTGCTCATGTGGGAGTGTCCTTCAGCAACGTACTGCGGAATCACCGAAAGAGATCAATTATTGTGTTCTGTTCTGTGATACTGGGCTATATCTTGCACATTTTGATCATGTTTTAGAAGAAAGAATACGGAGTCAACCTACTCACCAAGAAATGTAACATCACTACTTTAGACTATGCCTTCAGGGCCATCGGTGTTCCAAGTGGTTCCAGATTCATTTTTGAGGCCGAATTAGGATCTGCTAAGATCCCTAATGAACATCTGTCTATTGCAACCTTCTTTGGTAATGCCACGTAGGATCACGGTAAGGAAGACTAGGCAGGGGCATAGCTAGTCCGTTGTTTATTTTGATTGATGGTTAATCCTTACGCTGCTAAGCGAGAATTGGGACGCTTCAGTGGACAGTGTAGATCAAGATCAGACTGCACAAAACGTGCAGTCTGATCTTGGATCTGCACTGTACGTTAAAGACATATTTTTCCCTAAAAGAATACCTTTGATATAGTAAAAGTTTGGTTTTTACTGTTAGCTTAAAAGTTTCAATTCACTTATTTAGCAGGGGACCTGTGTGGCTCAGTTGTGAAGTGTAGGACTCGTGACCTTGAGGCTCCGGGTTCAGCCTCATTGGCTCCACTGGGTTTTTCACAGGAGTGTCTTTGGGCAAGACACTTCAGAGCTCTAGCCTAGTACTGGTGAAACCCAGGAAATACATGAATATGTAAGCTGTCGCCGTGAAATGACTGAAATAATGTCGAAAGCGGCGTAAAACACCATTCAAACAAACAAACAAACAAACAAACAAACAAAACTTATTTAACAGAATAAGAGTTAAGCTTGAGGGTGCTGAGGAACGCCTTTCCTCACTCCTTGGAAAACTTTAAAATAAATGGTGCAATGTGGTGCATTATGGGCGTTCTGTTATGCTTTATCAGTACTAGAGATTGACAATTTAAGGAGCATAAAGCAACTAATAAATCCTTTTTTCAGGCAGATTTGTTGTATGAATTATATTAATTTTGCTACGAGCACGCGTATAGGCAGCCACGCGCATTACATAATTAATATTTAACGAGGGAATCCACTTCTCTCTTTTGTGTGTGTGTGTGTGTGTGTGTGTGCGTGTGTGTGTGTGTGTGTAAATACTGACAAATCATGCAAATATATGAACCTTATTCTGTGAAAAGAGGGTTTCATGTATCTGCTCAAAGTATCGACCCGGGTCATCTTGCGCCGTCCGCGAAGGCTGACATGAATCGAACCTTTCGCTGTCGGTCTATTTTCTGCATGTCAAAGGACCATTGTACCTAATGATTCAGTCGGCTGTTAGACAAATTTTATTGTATGGATTCATAATCATGTGATAGCTGGCTTGGTATACTAGATCACGCAGATGCATTACCGCGCAGTCTGAGCTTTGATCAATCCGGCCGTTTGTTTTGTCAAGCCTTTAGGGATCTAAAGTCGTTCTGATGTTCAATGGGTTGAATTTTAGGCATCGAAAGAGTCGAGTTTATATATATTTGGCGGTGAAAGAATTAATCGAATTAAGATGAGACAAATCTTGTCTACTGATCTTGAATGAATGATTTCTATAGTTGAAAATGTACCCGTTTTACTACACCGTTTTATCTAGTGATATATTATAAACAACTGACAAACGACTAGTTCTCTGCCTTTTCTGTCTTTGTTCTTTTCTATGGTTCTGTAACCTCTGTCTATCTTTCTGTTTTTTCCTGTGATTCTATAATCACCTGTCTATCTTTCTGTTTGTTTGCCCGTCTTTCATTTTCTCTCTCTTTTCCCCTCTGCATTCAAATCATCAATCATTTAACCCTTTACCAAACAGTTCCATGTTTTACGACCTTTAGGAAAAGCCTTTTGAAGACAGAGTTGGGAAAGAAGGAAACGGTGCATTTCTCACCGTGTTTATTACTCTTACAAAGACATTTCCCATTATCTGAACCACTTTTAATTTGCCGCCTGCAAATGCTTTCAAAATGGACGATTCTATAATGTTCTCGTCTGGTAGAGATCTATGACCTGTATTTTTCAGTGAGATATTCGACTGTTGTGACCATTCCAGGATGTATTCCGATAGGGGATAACTACTACAATGACGTTACTGGTTACGTGGAGAGCAGGTACCTGAAAATTAAAATTGAAAGGCTGGAATAATGTTTTTTATTATATTCCTTTATCACATAACTTGTTTTCAGTGTAATATACCCATTACGAATTTTCTTATCTTATACACGTTTGGTATTACAATTGTGTGACGTCATTTTTGACCTCATTTTGTACGTTTTTCATGGAAGTGAATGGTTTTTGCGGATATTACCTGCATCTTAAGATGGTTTTGCACCTTCTGATCTATAACTTGTAAAATATTGTTATGTGATAAAAAGAATCTGACACTTGGTGGCGTTTGAGATAAAATTTTATGAAACTCGTCAAGAAAAAATGTTATTAAGCTCGCCAAAGGCTCGCTTAATAACATTTTCCCTAGACTCGTTCAATAAAATTTTACCTCAAACACAAACTCATGTCAGATCCTATATATCAGTGAATTACTGAGATTTCTAAATGTATTATTTTTTTCAGTTTTTCACAGTGAATAACACTACTAGTGATGATATGGTATCATCACTAGTGACGATTTAGTTTTAGAATGTTTGCCGGAACTACTTTTTTCCTATACTGCTCAGTCTAATGTTTCTGTATCTGCTTCAAACATCTTTAGTAAACAATAGCACAGTGAAAAGATTTTCGATAAAGTCTTACCTTAATCCTTTGTCAAACAATCCTGAGTTATAACAACCTTGTGGGAGAAATCTTTTGAAAACATTTCGGGTAAAGGAGAAAGCTTTTGTGGGAGAAAGATTTTGAAAATATTGTTGAAAAACAAAACAATGCTAGTAACCAGCATTTTCTCCTTTTTCTACAGTGTTTTCCATCCTATCAGAAAACCTAGGGTCTTTTTGTACCAATTTTGTATTTGTCACCCGGAGATGATTCGAATTCGGGAGAGTCTTACCATTGTCATGTGGGGCAGGATTAAATATTCCATACGTTTAATTTCACAAGGCTGGTTTTAAATTATAAAGTTACAGAACAATGCCTGCCTTTCAAATGGAGAGATATATGACGTAATTTACACGCATTTACTCTAAATTCTCGCGCTTTACGTCATCGGGTGCTTTTGCCAAAAATGGATACTGTATTTGTAAAGAAAAGTCTTTTGTAGCGTTCTTGATAATTATTAGAAAACACATTGTGAATTAGGAATATGATAAATAGAATAATCAAGTGGTTGTCTATGATATAAAAATCTGTCACTCGAATGGGGTTTGATGCGTTTAAAAAATTAGTCCCTCGTACTCGTTTTTCAACCGCATCACACCCCATTCGAGTGACAGATTTTTAATATCACACACAACCAGTTGATTATCCTCTATACATTGTATTATTTCAGTTTCATCGTAACTACGCCTCTTTGATTTTGAATGGTTGTGTAATTATCAGAAATTATTTTTACATCTGATGAAAAGTCTCAATAGTAGTATGGAGGAGAAACGAATGAAGCGAAGGCTAGAAACATTTCTAAAAAGCCACATGGCGGCCAAAAGTAAACAAAGCGTGCATTAAAGTGGATTTAAATCAAACCATTAAAAAGTATAGAAATTATTGTGAAGATGAGTATCTGTTATTGTAAGGTTGATCCAAGTGTTTGTCCCGGCAGAAAAATAAATTTCAAAACTAGGTAAATAGTTGCCAGGTTGCTCTACCCTTCGTTCAGTTTTTACCTGGTTTTAATATTCATATTTCTGCCAGCAGCTAACGCTCGAACCGACCGTACAATAACAGATTGTTATCTTCTCATAATTTTCATATTTTAAAATGGTATCATTTAAATTTAAATGCATTTGTGCACCTGCATTGTTTACTTTTGGCTTCCATTGGCCCTAATGTTATACAAAAACAACCAACTAAGAAACAAATCAAACAAACACACACTAAAAACCCCAATAAATTGTAGCGAGTAAGGAGCCATTCGTCCTTTTCCCCTCAGTGACTTAAAAAACTTCAGACTCTAACAAAACCAACCTGGTAGCTCTATCGGTAACATGATAGTTTTAGAGCTTGAAGTATAGGGGTCGATGTTTCTGTTCCCAGTTCAACCAAGTTCTTGTCGAACATTGATGATTGCTATTGTTACAGGATTCGTTTCTTTCTCACCGCCGAACATTGTTCCGATGACGTTTATGTTGGAAAGAAGCCCATGGCTTGGCAATGATCTTGTAAGAACTGGGGAAAACGGGTCAAGGAAACCATGGATAGGTGCACTATTAAGAATGGCGGTTAAAAAACCCCAAAACAAACAAAATAGAAAAATGTGTCATTATAACAAGGCTTGAACTAGTATAGATTTGATAAAAACACGTATCCCGTGATTGTCTATATTGTATGTTATTTCCGTGTCGTGATCAAAACCATTTATATCGGCTTAGCTAGAATGATAAAGATTTTCCATGTTTAATACACCTAGAAACAATATCTTGTCTCTACGACTGCGATAGAAGGCTTTCGATTAAGTTGTAGAAAATGGTAAGAATGATGATAATCAATACGAACTTACATATTTTCATCCGTTAATAATTCAGCCATACTCTGTGGAAAAAAGAGGGGGTTCGCAGGCTGACATGGGTCGATCTTTTTGCTATAGGTAATTTTTCTGTCTGTCAAATGACCATTTTACCTCATGATACAGGACGAAAACCATCATAAGTTAAGTCTTATTCCATAACATGGTTGCTGAATATCACTGTCACATGGCATCTCGGTTTAAGGTCTCACCCTAAAGTCAAACGGTGATTTTGATCAGCCTTAAGAATGGAACCTACACCCTCAGTGTCTCGAGATTTGTCCCTTACAAGCACGTGTCTACTTTTGTAAACTTACGTATTTATAAATGAAGGTAATAATGATATACTTCTTCCGGCCCTTGCAGATGGACTTCCACGTTTCCTTACAAAGGTTTTGTAACCAGGCGGTTCTGGGTTCAAGCCTATCTAAAGCCAATTCTAGTGTAAAGTATCCACGGCTACTTTTTCATTGCCCTAGTATCGTTAAAATTTTGACAGTCAGACTTTTAGAGGTGGAATGTAGATCAGTACCTACAGCACTTTGATTTCTCTGTTTTCAGATATTTCAACATACATGCTGGCTTCAACAGTAGTAGCGTGTTCGATATTCCACCAGAGTGTAAGACAAACTGAGCCGTTTATGCCACCAAATCGAAACACCGTTTTCTTCATTGCGAAATGTTACTGCTTATCTCATTCTGAAAATTGAATTTGTTGACTTCTCGTTTCGAAGCCATTTATTTATCTCTTTCAGCGCCAAATACATACATTGAGCCTCGTTCGACGACTGAAATTACATTCAACTGAAACTTAGAAAGAATTCTATCTTGTAGGCTAGAAGTGGATGGTATAGATCAAAGATCACACTGTATGTTCACTGGAGTCTTATCTTGATCCATGTCGTCCACAAAAGCACTTTTTCTTGACTATGGTGCTGAAAGGGATACAACAAAAGTTGAATCAGGGACTACCATTTGGCATGAAAGTTTATCAGTTCTTGATTATCTTGATTATCTGCAAAAGCAGCAGTCTTTAGGTTTAAAAAATTGACCCCTCCCAAACGCTCCCATTACAATCCTTCCTAGAGCCACGGAGAATTACCTTCATTATATTGGGCACAATGTTAGAAAGTCAATATTTGATTCCAATTAAACAAATAATTAGTACTATTTGCACAGTATCATTGGGGGTATTGACTTCATACTGTTGACCAATTTATATAAATACCAAAAAACCTCTCTTAGAGTCACCTCTATCAAGCAAGCAGCTTGTATTAAGCAATGATATACTGTGTTCCCAGCAAAAGCAAATATTCTTAAATGTACCTGCACTTAGCAAGCATCTGTGTTGAGCAAGTATATTTTGTTCTACAAAGAGTATATGCGTTATACGGAAAAGTTGCATGGTACGTAAAAGGCTTTACAGTGTACATCTGTGACATGGATGTGTTCTAAAGCAAATCTTATACAACTATTGCACAACAATCACTAACTCCCTTAGTACGAATTATGATTATTCACGTATCCAAATTCACGTGTTCGGTATCCATGTTAATTGTTTTAAGTTATTTAAGTTGTAAGCGACCTGCTGCAGACAATGTCAAGGCTGAATAACGCTCAAAGGGATTTTCTCAAAAGCATTTTATCACTGTAGCCTGTCTCTTAATATGCTTAAGAGGCGGAATAAAGTTCTCAAATGCTGAATGGTGTCTCAGACAAAGTCTTAGTTTAATTATTAAGTATTCCCCTACTGTAAAAAAAGGAAATGAGAAACCCCTCTTAGTCACGTGTAGTATATTGTATAATTATATTATGCTCGCATATCTTTTACTGTACAGATTAGAGCTGAATAAAGTACTTTGCTTGATTGATTGATTGATTATTTGATTGATTGATTGACTGATCGGAAACAAGAGGGCCTTGATGGCCCATTGGTCGCTCACCTGAGCTTTTTAGGCCCAACGTGACCCATTTCCAATCTCTTTTAAGATACCAAGACAAACTTTCATACAAATTTTCTTGACAATTGGACTGAAAATGTTGCCTCTAGAGTGTACGCAAGCTTTTTCTAGGATTTGTCTCAGTGACGTACTTTTTTACCAAACATGACCCATTTTCAAACACATCCTGAATTATCTCAAGACAATCATTCGGACGAATTTTCAGGAGTTGTGACCCTTAGGGTGTGCTCAAGTTTTTTCAAAGATTTGACATGGACACCCAGTTTTTGACCCAATGCGACCCATTTTGAAACTTGTCGGAGATATCATCAATACAAAGATACTAACCGTGAGCTTTGGATCGAAAATGTGGCCTCTGGAGTGTACACAAGGTTTTCCAAAGACTTGAATTTGTGACTAAGTTTTTGATTTGATGTGACGTATTTTGCAACTGGTCTGAGATATCATCAAGACAAACAATCTAAGCAAGTTTCATGAGTATTGGACTGAAAATGTTGCCTCTAGAGTGTACGAAACTTTTTTTTTTTAAGACTTTACTTGGTGATCTAGTTTTTGACCCGACATAATCCATTTCCAAACTTGTCATAGATATCATTCAGATACACATTAAGACCATCATAAGTATTGGACTAAAAATGTGGCCGCTGCATCGTACAAAATGTTTTTCAGAAGACTTGTCCCAGTGACCTAATTTTTGACTCAAAGTGACCCATTTTCAAATTCGTCTAAGATATCACCAAGACAAACATTCTGAACAACCTTCATTAGTATTTGTACTGAAAATGTGGCCACCTGAGTGTACACAAGGGTTTAATCGAATTTGACCTGGTGACCTAGTTCTTGACTCTGTATAATATGTTTTGAAACAAGTCTGAAATATCAACAAGACAAATATACTGACCAACTGTCATGAGTACTTGACAAGAAATTTGGCCTCTAGAGTGTACACCAGGTTTTTCAACATTTGACGCTGTGATATAGTTTTTTACCAGATCTGTGTGTGTATGTGTGTGTGGTATTTTTTCGAACTCGTCGAGATATTATCAAGAAAAACATTCAGACCACTGTTTATGAGTATTGGACTGAAAATGTGGCCTCTAGAATAAACACAAGATTTTTCTAAGATTTGACCTAGTGACCTAGTTTTTCGCCCAACGTGACAGGTTTTCGAATTCTCCGAGAAATCATACAGGCAAACATTTCGACTAACTTTCATTATCGTACTGAAATGTGGCATCTAGAGTGTACACAATGCTTTTTTAAAGATATGATCTGGCTATCTAGTTTTTGACATAATATGCCTAATTTTTAAAATGGCCCCAGATATCATCAAGACAAACATTCTGATCAAGTTACATGCGTATTGGATTGAAGAATTGACCTCTAAAGGGTGCAAAGGTTTTTCTAATATTTGACTTGGTCGCCTATCTTTTTTATCCAACGTGACCCATTTTCAACTCTTCCGATCTATCATCAAGACAAACATTTTGATCAACTTTAATAAAAGTGTGGCCTTTAGAGCGTATACAAGGTTTTTCAAAGATTTAACCTAGATATCACCAAAACAAGCATTCTGACCAATTTCCATAAGAATCAGACTGAAAATGTGGCCTGTAGAGCGTACACAAGGTAAAAGTTGACGACTCACGCCGGATGCCGGACACAGCACGATCAGAATAGCTCACCTTGAGCACTCCGTGCTCAGGTGAGCAAAAAACTACACAGAGTACTTGCATGATACGGCTGGGCTGTTGTACATACATGTATTTGTAATCAGTGTATTTACTTTTGTTTTTCACCCTCCTAAAATCCCTCATTTTTGCCAAATTTAAAAAATTACTGTTTGTTTTCGATGCCATCAACTTGGTTTTGTCTGCTGGTATCTTTTTAAGTGTTATAAAACATAGAAAACCACGAAGACAATGACCGCTCTGGATAAGTGAACAGATATCGAATTATTTCTAGAATATGTAACCAATTGGTATAAGTTTCTAATTAACGTGGACAAGTTATACTAATAAATTCGCACGAACACAAATAATGTCAATAGTTTTTATTGGATATGAAACTAGGTTTTTGTGATAAACAAAGGGTCTTTGAATTACATCGTCGAAATGAATGACTGACTGAACAGTGTCGCTTCCAACATTATTTTAGTCATGTCATCGGGACATCTCACTTTCTCATGTATGTCCTGGCGTTCATCAGTTCTAGGCTGAGGCTATTCATGAAGTGTCTTTCCCAAGGAAACTCCCTCAAAAAAAATCTTTTTTGGGTAAGAATCGAACCTGGCGACCTCCAGGTCTCAAACCCAACACCTGTACGACTGAACGTGCAGGACCCGGTCGGAAGAAAAAACATCGCAACAGGCAAGCCATCGGCTCCTTATATCCTTGTGGCTGACAACCTGTGAGTACAGTGATCAAAAAGAGTAAAAATACAATCTAAATGTAGTCCTTTTTTCCTGCTTTTTTTTTTTTTTTTATTGTTGCAAAGAACATTCGACTCTTTCAGCTACAGTGCCCGTTGTGAATTTCTTACGGATTTACGGTATTTCGTCGAAAACCATTTTGTCTAAAAACACGTACAGTGAAGACCAGTATTGCCGATTCGTTCTTTCGCAGAACACGACATCTGGTCGAAGCGACACTTGGTCGAGCTTCGACGAATTACGTCGATTTCGTACAAAAATAAAAAAAATCTTCAGAAGTTTGGGAGACGACTAGAACTGGAGTGTTTAGGTGGTAGTAGACTTATGCTGTTGGTATACAGATTTTACAGACATTTTTGTTTTCGAATTTTTCAGACATGCAGCAAAATGTTCAGTCGAAGTTCCAATAAACAATAAACAGCCCAGTTTCAGTTTCCCCTTCTTTATTTCAGAGACGTTTTTTTTTTTTTTACGAAATGAAAGGTATATTGTTGACAATCCATTTCATTTACGGTGTCACAGATTCAGATGAATACAAGCTACCGAAATAAAAAAGGCTCGAACATTAGCTGTGCTTAAATAATAAAAAAATGAACTGCCCATAACGAAGGTCAACGTTGCAGTTAAATCATAGGATAAAAATGGCAAAGAGTCCTAACAGTTCAGAAATACTTAACAAAAAGTAGGATAGTATTTTTTCGACCAAATGCCATAATTTTAATCAGATTTTGGCGATTTTCGGCTAAATGTCGTACTCGACAAAACATCGCATTGCCGGGACTTCGAATTCGACCAAACATCGCATCGGCGAAATGTTTTTCGACTAAATGTCGCGCAGCGTTTCGTTTTGGTGTATTTCCCCTGCCTGTCTCTCGCTACTAGGTAGTTGCTAATTCTATAGACCTTACACTGGAATGATGCATACCCACTCTGAGCAAAGGCTACTTTTGAAAACATTGTGGGAAAAGGATTCTCCTTTTTCCCAAAATGTTTTCTACCATATTTAAGACAAATCCAATCATTTACGACACTCTTAACATGTCTGCAGATGCTTTCAATTAGGAAGTCTACAATTTTCACGTCTGGTTAACAGTTAATTGATAGTTTACCTTATGAATGGATAATCAATTTGTTTACCGTTTATTCTTTAGAAATAACATATGTTACTATTATAAATATTCCCAAAGACTTATGTAACTGTAAAAGTTTCATTCATGTAACTGAAAAAATGTCTATAGTTGGAAGGGATTGTTCAATTTATTAATTCATACTGTGATGCATTCATTTGTACAGGAATTACTCTTTTTATGAATAATCTGCTGCATTCATTCATTCACTCACTCACTCACTCACTCACTCACTCACTCACTCACTCACTCACTCACTCACTCACTCACTCACTCACTCACTCACTCACTCACTCACTCACTCACTCATTCATTCATTATGATATTTTTTCAAAGAATCCCTTGGATAAAAGTTGGACAAATTCAAACAACATGGTCTTCTTGATTTCTTGCTTAAAGCGACATTTTTGGATCAGTTAGACTTAATTGGGCCACGTTCTGTAAAAACAGGGTTAAATGCTTCTGCAGAACATATCGCCCCATGTAACCCTACGCAGTTCGCGATATTCTAGGACCATTTTACCTCATGATTTAGTCGGTTGTTAGACAAAATGGATTTGATGGATCCACATTCATGACTTGCTTGGTAATGTATTATAGGGATGCATTAAACCCCATTTCGCCAGAGCAATGCTCAATCATAAATTACACATGGGACAAAAATTTAAATGAAAAGTCTTTTCCAAACAGCCAGGGTGATATTGTGGTAACGGCAGCAATATATTGCACTAGTAATAGCTGCTTTTCATGCAATATTTGCCAGAAACTGTTCTGAAGGAGCGTAAAAAAGAAATATCATTAAAAAAGATAGACGGCATAAATTTGTCCGCAAATAGGCAGTGGCCCTTAAAATAAACCTGTGTACAATTTTGACCAATATAAAATATCCATTTATTCATCTTTTTGTCAGTACCGAAAAGTAGGTCAAAAGCCAGGGCATTCCGCTACGCCGAAAAAAGTGATACTGTACGGCAAAAAACTTAATGTGAATCATATTTGACTCTGTAACAGTAGAGCCCCGGCCTCAAACACCAAAGGTTCCGAGTTCGAATCCCGTGATGAGCGGGGTCCACCTTTGGAACTACCCACATCACGGCGCGGGTACCGGTTAAGATTTCCAGGAAGTAAACATCGAGAGTGATGAATATAAGTTGTAAGATTTCGTTTCACACTTGACATAAAATAAATAAATTTAAAATAGATTAATCCTTTGACGGACGATACCATTTTCGACTCGTCCACAGTGAAAGACTTTGAGATATGCTGTGTCAAAAGGGGGCTTAATGCATCTCCGCAATGCATTGTGCCAAGCGAGACGTTTGGGAATTAGGGAACCATAAAATCCACTTTATCGAACAAATGACTGAATTATGAGTTAGACTAGTCCTTCGACATGCAGAAAGCTGCAGACAGTAAAGAGTTTCGGCCCAGGTCAGCCTGCGCGGACTGCGTAGGCTGACCAGGGTCGATACTTTTTGCTGATGCCTTAAGCCCCCTTTTCACAGAGCATGGCTCAATTGTAGACGTGGCCTCAAGGGTGAAGTTGTTCTAGAAAGGGTGTAAAACATTGTGGGAACAGGGGAAAATGCTTATCAGTCTTATTTTAAAAGCCCTCTACCCCTGGATCGTTAATATACCGGATTGATTGGTCAAGGGTTAAAGAGAGAAAAATGCCGATACCAGTCACTAATTTCAGCGCTTACTTGATTGATAAATAGTTGTGCTACCCATCGGGATTTACAAGATGTGTTCTTGTTTTTGTCTGTTAATCGAATGAAAATAAGTTCGTTGTTCTTGGATATTATTGTTAACAAGTATGAACGTTATTATTTAATATGTCAGTTAAAATGAGACGGAGACAAAGTCTTTGTGAATGTTTCACTGCCATCGACAGCATACGCAACTTCTGCGTACGGCGTAGATCAAGATCAAACTGCACAGAAAGTGCAATCTGATCTTTGATCTTAATCGACCGTTGTTTGATTGGAAACTTAAGAGGTAGGAGCCTTTTCAGTTGCAGCGGAACTAAATTTTTAGATACCGTAGAAAGTAAAATTTAGTTAATTGAAGATGGTAGCGTTTCATAATCGTTAGTTTTCTGGCGAAAACTATTTTAATTTTATTCTGAAGTTCATAAAAACCTTATTTTAAGCAAAATAATTTTTTTTTTTTTTAATTTTTTTTCTTTATTTGAACAATCGACCTAGAAATTTTTAAAAACGAAAGTGTTGATTGGTTGGCTTCGAAACTTGTGATTTGTGTACATGGAAAATACGCAGACAGTAAAAAATGAAACTCGTAGCTAGATCAAGCTTGTAAAAGAGTCTATAACATCTCGGGTGGGAAAAATGAGAGAGAACTATTATTTACGAACTCTTTATTTTAGATTAAAAATGGCATAAATATATAAAATCATACATACAGGCTTTTATTTTTCCAATCTTGTTAAGTCTTCTATTTCTAATGGTCAATCTAGCGGAAAAAGTGACATGAATATCCCGAACGCGTAGCAGAAACAATAACATAGCAACAACAACGGCTAAAGAAAATACAAAAATCGAACAAACCCCTGCCAAAAACGGCAAGCGTGAAAATCTTTTGGATAGAGTTTTTTTTTTTTTTTTAAATAGGATGGATATCGTCAAGCGTCGACCGATATTAGACTGTATATATGTGCCCTCTGATCTCACATGCATGCTATCCGTTTTTCGTATCTGTCCGAAAAGCAGTTTGTACCATACCCACCATTCATCTATACCAAACTTCGAATGTGCAATGTTTTGGTTTTTTAAGTCGTTAGAGTTGGTAGAATTTTGAGGTTTTTATGTGTGTACATTGTCAAAATTTATTCACTGGGATGAAAGATACACACAAAAGTGGGAGACTTCGTTGATCATCAAATCATGTCTATTGTTTTAAGGAAATTACAAAACGTGAACATGGAATTTCTAGCATTACTTAGTTTACAGATATCTATTAAAGTAGCGTCGATAAAATGATTGCATATTGATATTTTGTTTTGTTTATTTTTTCCGGTATAGCTGAATGTGCTGGCTTTTGACCTACTTTTCGGTACTGATAACAAATGAATAAATAGAAATTTGTGATTGGTCAAAAGTGTAGACATGTTTATTTAAGGGCCCTTACCTATTTGCTGGCCATCTCTCTCATTAGAAGATATTTCTTGTTTCTCAGTGGTTTCTGTCTCCCTATCAATCTGCCTGTCTGTCTGTATGTTAAAAGCTGAAACTCAAGTAGATAGTATGAAATTTTGGAGTAGAGAAATAATAGTAGCACTCTCTTAAAAGATTGAGAACTGAATTGTTGTTCCCTATAAACAAGCTGCCGAACAACTTCGAAGTGCTTTCCGGTTAAAAGTAGTCCCATTTGAAAATTTAACACTATTTTACACTATGAATTTATAAGTTCAAATTGTGTTTCTGGTTTGGATTTCATGAAAATGTGGAAACTGACTCCAAGTTTATTACTTCATGGTGAACTATTTTCTGCTCGTGACCACTTAAAAGAACTTGGGTCTACAACTAAAAGGGGCCCCTTTCACTGCGATGTTTCAATTACCGTTGTGTTTGAGATGGAAAGACAAAAAAAAAAAAACAAATGCAATCGCTTGAAGTGCCATGTTTTTAACCCTTAACCTGCTAAATGAATGAATTAAAACTTTCAAGCCGATGGTAAAACCTATAATTTTGCTATTGCAGAGTGAATTTTTTTTCGGGGAAAAATATCATTATCGGACAGTGTAGATCCAAGATTAGACTGCACGTTCTGTGCAGTCTGATCTTGATCTACATTGTTTGGAAAAGGCTCTTGAGTCGCTTTTAGCAGCGTAAGGGTTAAAGCTTGTTTTCTAAGTTCATTAGACATGCAGTTGATAGTAACAAACAGTAAAGTTCTTGGTTTTGACACTAAGTGTACAGCAGTGTCGAAGATGGCGAATTTTGTATAAAGAGGAAGACTATTTGCAAAATTTTGTGAAAGAATACGAGTTAACCATCATAGACTAGAGCGTGTATATGAAAGGTCTGTAAGGATAGCGATTAGTGCTTTTGAATAATTGATAGAAAATAAGGTATTTCAAGCTTGTCACGCTCTAAAGTGATCACTGTCCTTAAATAGTGATCCTATACGCTTCTAATCACGGCTCAATTGCACTTTTGCGGACACTGTAGATTCAGATCAGACTGCAAGAAAACGTCTTAATCTCTTGATCATTAGACTGCAAGTTTAGGAATGTGATTTGGATGAGTTAGAAGTTTAGGGGTTAAAGATTTATTTTACAAGATCTTGATTCGCTACCTTCTTAACCTTTTACCACATAATACCGAGTTTTAACGATCCTGAGGAAGAAGTCCTTTTGAAAAAACATTGTGGGAGAAGAAGAAAATGCTGTTAACAAGCATTTTTACTTTTCCTGCTATGTTTTCCTCCCTGCCAAAATCACATTTAATGTGGAGTCAGCAAATACTTTCAATTTGGGCAAGTCTAAAATTTTGTCGTATGGTAAAGAAATACCAAACAAATTTCCAGCGGACAGCCTTTAACCCTTAGGCTGCTAAGCGCGACTCACTGACCTTTTGCGGACAGTGTAGATCAAGATCAGACGGCACAGAACGTGCAGTCTGATCTTGGATCTACACTGTCCGATGAGGAGATTTTTGTTCCGAAAAAATTTTGAATTAGCGTTATTCGGGTTTTTACTACCGCTTTGAAATTTTATTTCACTTACCAAGCAGGATAAAGTTTAAACATTCCTGATTCAAAGGATATTCGACACGATCTTTTTAAAGTTTACCCCATAACTGTAAAGATCGGTTTTAGGACAAGCAGATTTTTTTTCAAAGGGCACAAAGAACTCTGTGAAAAGGAGGCTTTATGCATCTGCAAAAAGTATCGACCCATATCAGCCTTCGCATGCTGACATAGGTCGAAATTTGTACCTATTTGTAAATTTTCTGCATGTCCAAGGACTATTCTTCGTCATAATTCAGTCGGTTGTTCGACAAAATGGACTTGTTGGGTAGATAATCATGTGATAATTAATTTGCATTGTATAATTCATTACGGAGATCCATTAAACCCCCTTTTCGCAGAGCATAGCTCATATATTAACGTACAGAAAATGTCACTGTTGAAGCGTCTTTTTGCTGAAATGTTTATTAATAGCAGTAATAATAGTCTGTATGAGATTAGATATTTTTAGTTTTTAAGTTCTTGTGTGGGAACATATAAAACGCTATAAACACAAATATGGATGCAAGTGTGTGTGTGTGTGGAGGGGGGGGGGGGTGTAGGGGGAAGAGGGAGGGAAAGGAAAAAAGGACGGGGAGGGGTATTTGTGAAGAATTGGGTTATACATGAACAAATATGAAAACACTGCGACAAAGTCGAAGGTTGATCATTCTGAGCAATAATTGCTCCCTTGTCATACTGCTTCAAAAATTCATTGCTGTATCACAAAAAATAACAATGTACAGGTTGTTTTTATTAACATTAGGCTACTCAGCACGACTCAATGCTCTTTTTCGAACATTGTAGATAGATCGGAGTGCACATAACGTCTACATTTTTTTTTCAGGCGACAATAATTTCTCACTATTAATCACTGTTTTCAATATATTTATTCAGACGACTAAGGGTTGAGGAAGGAATACGATATGGCCTGCAACACGCGAAAAGGGGCATTCGGCCATCTGCGTAAAGTGTCGTCTCGAATCAGCCTGCGTAGTCCGCGCAGGCTAATCCGAGACGGCACTTTACGACTACATTAGATTTTGTGCTACAGTAGACTTGCGCAAAACAGAAAATTACATAAAAACGGAAAGTGTCGTCTCGAATCAGCCTGCGCAGTCCGCGCAGGCTAATCCGAGACGGCACTTTACGCAAATGTCCGAATGCCCCTTTTCGCGTGTTGCAAGCCATATCGGCCTAGAACTCGCTATAGAAATAGAACAATCGACAAATAATAATAATAAAAAAATCTAAGCGGTGTTTCTTTATTTATATTTTTTCCATTCACTGCCTCTCAGTTTTAGACTTTTTAAAATTTAGTACTTTCAAATGATTCAATAATTGAGAAAATTATTATTAGTAAAAACGTTTAATGTGTTATATAATAAGCTTTGTTTACTACGATACCGAAAGGTAAATGAAAATGATGTCACGATATTATTTGAAATTAATCATTATCAATACCACTACTTCTACTACTACAAATAATAATAACTGACAAAAAGTACCTGGAATCAACAATTGGTTTTGCACAGACAGTGGAATTATTTGATTGGTTGTTTCTGGTCAGTGAAAATCTATACAAGTGCACATGAACTGGTCGCTGTTATTGTAAGATGAGATTATGAAATCGTTTTGTTGGAAAGCAACTTTTTTCTCATCACATGGCAAGTGAAACGAATATAGAATATTAGAAATGAAAAATATGGAAACGAATAACAATTTTTCGTGAAGAAGCTGAATTAGAATAGGAAGCTATTTTGTTTTTATTCCGTAAGTCAAAATTTGGCCGATAAATACAAGCAGATATATTTATATTTTTGTATAAATTTTGTCTATACTGTACGGTTACATTCAGTAAAAAGGTGCAATTTTGGACGTTTAGATGAACGATTGGTCGTTTTGCAATCGGTGACTCCGTCTGTTTTTATTTCATCAAATATGACGTCATCATACTGAGTTGAGTAGGAATCCTTTGAATCGACGCGTGTTACATTGATCATGTTACGATCCCACAAGTCTTGCGAAACTCCGATACGAAATGTAAAATTACCATAAGAGGCTACGTACCCAATTGAGGAAATGCCACTGAAATATAAATATTTCTTTCTTACGCTCGTACTTATGTCTTTCTTTATTGATGATTTGCCAGCTATCGCGTTACTTAATTCAGTGATAAAGCATTTTTTTTTTAAGTTTGGCGGAATGATAAAGATCTAAATACCTTCCTTTAACAGTGAGTTAAATTATGATCATCACAATTTTATCGAACGAACGATCGATCTGATGACGATAATTGTATCGAAAGAGTCACCATAACGATAGAAAATGATGAAACCTGTGAATTTGGGGGTGTCGATAGAACTGGACGAATTACAAAAGTGTATTTCAAATTCAAATGGATATATTGCTGATCATGGAATACTGAAACCGGAAGACACATCAACAGGTAAACTGTATCGTTTATCTTTCCAGAGCGAGCGAGAGAGAGAGAGAGAGAGAGAGAGAGAGAGAGAGAGAGAGAGAGAGCACCATATCGCTTGCAACACGTGAAAAGGAGCATTCGGACATTTGCGTAAAGTGTCGTTTCGGGTCAGCCTGCGCGGTCTGCGCAGGCTAATCTGAAACGACACTTTCCGTTTTCATGTACTTTTCTGTTTCACGCAAGTCTACTGTAGGACAACATCTAATGTAGTCGTAAAGTACCGTCTCGGATTAGCCTGCGCAGACTGCGCAGGCTGATCCGAGACGACACTTTACGCAAATGTCCGAATGCCTATTTTCGCGTGTTGCAAGACAATTATTATATCATAAGTATACATTGTATTATGATGACGTAACAATAATTTGAATAAAGTATTCTGATTTCAGAATTCTTTAACCCTTTACCTCACAATCCTGTTTTCATGACCCTGAGGAAGAAGGCTATTGAAATCACTGTGGAAAAGGCTGGTTATCAGCATTTTTCCTTTTTCCACAATGTTTTCTACCATTCCTAAAACAAATTTTAATTTTTGAGTCACATTTATTTTGTTGTCTGCAAATACTTGCGAGTTGGACAAATTTGAATTTGTTTCGTTTGGTATTGAGTTAACCAGAAAATTCTGGTTCGACCACCATCTCGGGTACTGGTTACGGGAGAAAGTCCTTTGTCAAGGTTCTGCAAACCCCAATCTTGTAAAAATCTAGGAAAGCGATGAATAGATGAGCTGTAGACGTTATATAAATGACAAAATGTTGAAAGTGGTGCAAACATCTTTTTTTCACGAAAAAAGGCGGTGAATTGAAGATTTACAAGGAGAACAAATAAAAACTGATCCTTTGCTTAAAAAAAAAAAACTTGTTTTAACAAAAACGAGGAAGAATTATTTTGCAAACAATGTAAGAAAGGGAGGAAAGGTTAGTAGGAAATGTTGGTGACATAGAATCACTTTCCCATATTTTTTTCAACCCATTTGCAGACATACTCTAGTATTTGAGCATCATTTTATTTTTCGCCAGTCTGCGAATGCTTTAATCCTTAACTACACTAGAAAATATCAGACTTGTTTACTTTGAAAACATTTGGAGGAGACAAATTAAATATTGCTCCTTTGATAGAATTTGTCTTCCAGAGGGTAGAAAACATATGGGAATAGAGAAAATGCTGGTTACCAGCATTTTCTCTCAATGTTTTCAAAAGCTTTCGGTTTCGGAGCTGTTAAAACGCGGAATTGCTTGGTAAAGGGTTAGGCATTGGCGGGTCCTAAATGTCGTGGCTTGGTACCAGCATTTGTCCTGGGATTGTTTGGTAGAGGGTTGAATATTGACAAGTATTAACTTTCGTGGCTGGGTAAAGAGTTAAGACAGCATAAAAGGTTAATACAGCTTGTCAAAGGTTGGTCGATTTAGGAGAGAGAGCAGCCATAGAAAAGTCTAAATCCCATAAATAAACCCTAACATGGTTGGGCAGATGTTTTCACTCTTCACCAGACGACAAAATATTAGACTGGACCACATTGAAACCATTTGCAGACGACATTTTTAATGTATCTCAAACGATCAGAATTTTCTTTCAAAGGATACAAAACATTGTGGAAAAAATGAGAAAATGCTGGTTACCACCATTTTCTTCTATTTCTACTACTTTTCAAAAAGCCTTTCTTACTAAGGGTTGTTAAGTAAAGGGTAAAGAGTTTTTGCCTAAAATGTTCATTTGGTATGGAATTATTGGATAGGAATCCACCTGCCCCTTTCTGATCTTCCACCATTTTGGAAAGGTGGCGAATGTTCAAATAGCAAACATTGTGACGTTGAAACTCGTTACAAAATGATATGAGCCATGCTCAGGGAAAAAGGGTTTAACGAATCTCCGTAGTGCGTTATGCCAGCCAAGTTATCATATAATTATGGATCCATAAAAACGATATTGTCTGTTCTAACATGACACGTGAATTCGGCTCTATAAACACAGTGCAACGAAAGCGTGGTAAAATCTACGTTATTCTATGTAGAGTGACGTCATTCTACATGTATATAGAGTGACGTCATTCTGTATAAAAGTAAGTAAGTAAGTTATTCAATGGAATATAATCTGCATCCGCGTTTTTACATTAAGTATGAACTTGTTTTCCTTTGATTAAGAGTTGGTCATGTTAGAACCGAAATAATCTTCTTTCTATCGTGGTTTGTCGTTCATTCTAACATGACACGTGAATTCGGCTCTATAAACACAGTGCAACGAAAGCGTGGTAAAATCTACGTTATTCTGTGTAGAGTGACGTCATTCTGTATAGAGTGACGTCATTCTGTATAAAGTAAGTTAGTGCGCTATTCAATGGAATATAATCTGCATCCGCGTTTTTACTAGGTTTGACTATTGAGGCCAAAATCTACTATTGCGATAGTATTGACATTGGAAAAAATACTATTGCAATAGTATTGATATTGCCTGTTACAATTGCAGTACTATTGCAATACTATTGGATGAATTGCATGAGATGAATTTCACCAAATTACATCTTGAAACCATGTTTTATACTAATAATTTCTCCGAGTAGTTTAAATTCTACTTGAGTATAGTTTTAAATAGCAAATAAAGGCGAAAATAGAGTTAAATGCAAGATGCTCAATAAATTTCCGTGACTATTTTTTCTAAACGCAGATGGTTCACAAACAATTTAACATACCTAATTACTCTAAACTTTTGAAGAAGTAATATTAAGTCTGATTCATATACAACAGCATGCAAAGCACAAAATGCTGACAAATGCTGATGGTTCATAAACACACCTAATAAAAAGTAATTATAAAGCAACTTTAAACTTTTAAAGAAATCACCTTTTAAATGTGAGCCCTTAAGGTCTTTTTGAGTTAATAGAATTTATCTAAATTTACCCATAATTGGCCAATATACTCAGACAGAAAAAATAACTATTTTTGTTCAGTCTCCAAATCTTTAGGAAATTATCATTCTGAAAAAAAGGGGGTGGCCGAAATAATAGGTTTTACCTTGTTGTATTTGTATCCAAAAAGTGTGTTATATTAAGATATTTGTATAAATTTACTGCTTATAGTCATTAAAAAGCTGAAAAGACGATCTGAAGTGAAACTGATCGCACAATGTAAAAGAGACATTTTGTTGTGTCATGGGTTTCCGTGTTTTTTACTCCGATCAGTTTTTCATATCTGTTAATTTCTGGCTAGGTATTTCCACATGATTTGACAAAAAGATTGTCAATGAGGGTAACAAGTAACTTCAAAACCTGTCATTTTTAACAAGAAAAGCGTATAATGGTCTTTTTTGTCAATGCATTTTCTTACGCGAAGTCTCGGGTGTAACCAGAATTTGTTACGTGAATTTCAATATTAAAACGTGATTTACGCAATAATTTGCGCGAGTGGGAACACTGTTAAACTTTATCTTACCATTTTTAGCCCAAGAAAGAAGTAGCTTTCTAATACGAGTTAAGTCATAGTACAGAAGTGGATGGTATAGATCCAAGATCAGACAGCGTGTTCTGTTTAGTCTGATGTCTATCTACACCATCCGCCAACGCTTTGAAAATCGCCATCTTGACATCAGCAGAGTAAATTAGAACGACCATAATGTAGATCTATATTACAAACCATCTGTCTACAAGATGCCTGTCGGCCTGTCGTGGGTACACAAATGTTTGCAGTAAAATTTGGATAAGGAGTATGACGTAACATGCAAATCATTCGAAGCGACTGAGTTGTAAAGCACCTGTTTAATTTACACACTTTAACTGGTCTGCTCGAAGAAACATATCTGGCTGCAGGTCGACCTCCAATCAATTCAAAGTGACCACGCAATAAGCCTATTTCATGCACAATTTACACTAGCTGATAAAGCCTTTTTGCATTTAGTAATGTAGCTGTTTCAAGAACACCCCAGTTGTGTCACATGATTTGTGTAGTCAGCATAAAAAAGTGCGGCTGTTTTCAAAAAATAATTCCTTGCAGCCGAAATAAAAGGAATGCATTCGAAATGGATTACTGATAAATAAAGAAAAGAAAGAACGAGGTTTAGTATTCATTTTTCATAGTAGATTTACTTATTGCTTATGGAGGGACAACATGCATGGTTATGGTTTTGGCGGCCTGTGTAGATTAAGATTAGGCTGTAGGCAGACTATTTGGTCTTTGATCTAAATCCACACTATTCGCTTTGGTGAGAAGTTTTTAACAAAAACACCCTTAGTGTTGCAATTATTTTGGTTTAATTTCATGACTTCAAATTACCGCTGAGTTAATCAGCTCTCGAAGGATTCGTTTTCGTAAAGATGAACATTGCTATGCAGAAATGAATATTATGCAGCCGATCATTATTGAAAACATTCCAAACAATTACCCGTCAAATATACTCAGAGGCAAAAGAAAGTATACACCTTCTAGTTTTGGCTGTTTCAGCAAAATATTTAAAGCTTAAGCCCTTGCAATCTTTTTCTTGCAATAGTCCAGTCATTTTTAAATGGCAAAACTAAAAAAAAAAAAAAAAAATGTCAGCAATACACCATTATTAACAGAAAACAAGGGAGTTATTTATCAAAGATTAGCAAAAGACTTTTGTTACGACAGGGTTTTCAATGGTTGATGGACTAAATGGTGTTTCACTTTGCTCTCAACATTATCACGACATTGGCTCACTTCATCAAACTTATTCATGTTCATCATGAGTTTAACCGATCTACGACCGGGCCCTCAAATGTCTTGCCAAAGGAAACTCGCACGAGATCGGAACACCTTGGGTCGGGATCGAAATCTTTACGTATAAGCCATGCGGGTCCCTATTTCTTTTAAAGACAAGAAGATGTTTCCATTTCAATCTCTAAAAGTACTGTCAGACTCAATTTATTTCAATAATCAGGCCTCTGGATGGGTATCTGTGACAAGTTAACTTTCTTTGGCATACTTTTTAAGCAGTTCCTCCTAATTTCCAGACACTTTCATGTGATGTTACCAAATTTCATTCACATTTATTGATTGCAGATCTCAAATGATTCAGAACCATGTTCATGGCTTCGAATTTGACTAAATTTGATTGAGTGCAGACACTGCACATCACCCTGATTCACTTTCACTTAAGTGATTCACTAGGACCTCGCAATGTTGATTTTATGCATCATTCCACCCCCAACTCCTGATGTACCGGTCTTACTTCCACATGATTACTTCAGGTCAAACAGACGGCAGTTCCTTCAACTCATAGCACCTTCACAGCTGATCAACCGTGACTTGTGTACATTGCAAGTAACAAGTACTAGACCGGTCTTGAATGACCAGCTTCCAAAATCTTAATGACACAATTTCTTTCGGCTTCTGAAAGCCGCTCCATTGTTCGATAGAAAAACAAAAAGGCTGTGGTTTTTTTAGACTATCGACTTAGAAACCAAATACCGATTTCTAGCAATATGTTGATTGTCCAATAGGTTGCAGGTGCAGATATACAAAATTGACATGTACCTGCACTGTAGCCAGTCAAGTGTGTCAATTTGTAAATTAATGACAGAATATCACTTCAAACTTAGTAGCAATGGGTTTTTGAAGATTTCTGGTCAAAAATATGAAAAATGAGAAAATTATGAGAGATCAAAAACTGTATACTTTCTTTTGCCTTTGAGTATATTTTGGGAAATTAACGTTACGGAATGACCGAATATTTAGGAAAACTTGCTTTTGGAAGTGTTCAGATAAAGGATTAAAAAATAAATTATTTTTGTAAGTAATCAAACGTGTCCGAACTTTTAGGGCGTCGGAATACATTAGCGAATTGCGGTATTTTCTCTCTCTTTCTTGTCAGTGAAACTATCGAAACTATCGATATTTGAGGTAACTATCGGCGATAGTTATCGATTTTCAACGGAACAATCGATACAGTAGCATCGACACGCTCACCATCGGGATCCATCGATAGTCCGATGTATCGTTACACCCCTAGTTTTTACACTAAGTATGAACTTGTTTTCCTTTGATTAAGAGTTGGTCATGTTAGAATCGATATAATCTTCTTTCTATCGTGGTTTATCGTTCAATAAACCACGTTGTGAATTATGAGGCGCAATGAATAAACGACTCGGGCTATCGCCCTTGTGAATTATTTATTGTGCCTCATAACTCACAACTGTGGTTTATTGAACGATAAACCACAATAGAAAGAAGATTATTTCTTAATTCTAACATGACACGTGAATTCGGCTCTATAAACACAGTGCAACGAAAGCGTTGTAAAATTTACTTCATTCTATATAGAGTGACGTCATTCTGTATGAAGTAAGTAAGTTATTCAATGGAATAAAATCTGCATCCGCGTTTTTACACTAAGTATGAACTTGTTTTCCTTTGATTAAGAGTTGGTCATGTTAGAATCGAAGTAATCTTTTTTCTATCGTGGTTTATCGTTCAATAAACCACGTTGTGAATTATGAGGCGCAATGAATAAACCACTCGGGCTATCGCCCTAGTGGATTATTTATTGTGCCTCATAACTCACAACCGTGGTTTATTGAATGATAAACCACGATAGAAAGAAGATTATTTCTTAAACAACCGACTGAAGTATGAGGTTTACCGGTTTTTCGACATGCAAAAAATCACAAATAGCAAAAGGTTTCAACCGGGTCACCCTGCGCAGGCTGACCTTGCTTGATATCTTTTGCAAATGCATTAAACATCCTTTTAACAGAGCATGGCTCATACATGTTCATCTTGTTTGATTGTTTGATCTTTTGATATAAAGAAAGCTATTTAGATGTTTATAATCTCACCTAACCTCAAAAATAATTTATCACTGAATTAAGTAAGCCTATAACTGGCAGATCATCAGTAGCGAAGAAAGAAAAAAGAAAGAAAATATTTTTCAAAGGTATTTTCCTATTGGGCTACGTATTCTCTGTACGTTTTATCTTGATGACGTCATATCTGATGTATTAAGAACAGACGGAGTAATCGGTTGCAAATAGACCACCCACTATTTCAACGCCTGAAATTGAAACTTTTATCTTAAATATATATAGTGATTTTAGAACTATATATATATTTTTTTTTTCGGTGAAAAATCGGAATTTATTTCATCGAGAGAACATCATCGGTAATATTTTCACGAGTGGCGCAGCATCACACGATGAAATAAATTTCGATCTTTCACTGTAAGAAAAAATACAAGTGTTCTATTTTTTTTTATATTTATAACCCGTTTTTTTTTTTGTTGTTGTTGTTGTTGGGGCTTTCAATCAAAATCCAGTAAGGTTGTATTCGGTAATTCCCCCCCTGGTGTACCCCTCCCCCACCCCGTCATTAGAACGCATTACATAATTACGCGAAGCCCGAGAAATGTAGGGTAAATGAGCTTGAAGACGATCGCTACAGTTTCACCATTTTTCAAAACATTCAGAATTTCATGAAACTTAGTTTGGTGATAGTTTATTATCTGATCTACAAAAATAGGAGATAAAAAGAGGGGGTCACCAGCTTTGGGAAAATTCTATGAATATTTCTTTTAGTACACCCTGCATTGCGGCAGTTCAGGATGGAATTTCACCTATGAAAACTAAGTCTATGTATATTTTTTTAAAAGACAACAATTATAAGCAAATTTTATGTAATTGTATTGGTGAAACATCAAATTTAATGAAAGAAATAATTTAGAGTATACTGAGTATCACTATTTAAAAAAAAAAAAACCTTAACTTATGGCTAAAACACCTTTATTTTGGAAAAAGACAAAAAAAAAAAAACCTTTTAAAGTTATTTGTTTAAATGTTCTAACATTCAGATTTTTCTTATTTTTTTCTATAAATAATATTCAGGTACTAAACTAAAAGAATCAGGCTTAAAACAAATAGGTCATCAGCCTTATTTTTTAAGAAAATACGTTTTGAGTTTGTGGTTGGGGCACTAACTAATGAGTAAATGTAGGGTTTGTCAAAGACAAAGACATTATATGAAGTAAATTATTTCAATTTTTTTCAATAATATAACAACATTTATAAGAATCAAGTTTGTTGGTCATAATAAACCAATTCACAGCATGTAAATGTAATACTGATGTTAGCATTTAACCCATTTCCAAACGACTAATTTTAGACTCTTCTAAATTTAACGCGTTTGCAGCCGCTAAACCAAAACCTGCTATTCATGTATCACAGTTCTTTGATGGGTCAGAAATCATTTTGCGAAAAAGAGAAATCAATAGTTAGAAGCAATTTCTTCTTTGGCATCAATGTTGTCTGCTGCAGACTCATCAAGCTAAGGGACAACCTGGTAAAGGAGAAAGAGTTATGTACAGCCCCTCGTTTTCTGCAAGTCTTTACCAAGTGACATAATTTTGGACTAGACCAAACTGAAAGCATCTGCATCTGAAAGGATGTTTTAGCTCGACGATACGTCTGCCAGATAAAGCACTAGTAGTAGCATCTGTGTCCATATTTCCGTTGTTAGGTGACGTAGTTAGGCGATTCACTTTGACTTTCAGTCCGATCTTTTGAAAGCGTAATTTTGGATTCTTGCCTCGCATATAATTATTTGGCTTGATTCAGACACCTTTTTCTTCACTTTGCTGACATGAAACGACCCCTTTTAGTTCTTGGTTTATCCATTCTGCAGACATTGACAAGTGTGGCAGGATCAATTGTGTTAGGTGCTTACCGTTTTTCGAGTAAAAGTTGACCCTGATAGTTACACAAAGCGTGAAAATGGAAACTGTCGCGAACGTCGTTAAATTACGTCATATTTCCGCTGGTTAAATAGCACGCACCGTTTACCTAGGTTACTTGTGCGTAGGAACTACTGTTTCTGCCTTCAACTGAAGAGTTACAGAAACATTTATGGTAAATTTGACTTGTCGGAACCATGAGTTATCAAAACTTAATATCCACCATTATTTCCCGATAAATAACCAAAAAGCATGAAATGAAATCGTCAAGTGTATACGATTGCAAAAAATTATATATATCTCGCTTTATTTGTCTGAATTTTAGAAGAAATCTTGATCTACAGCATAAAAAACTAAATAGCCCCTTTAAAGGGACCTGTTTTGTTTTTATGGCGTAAATAAATATTTCTTGAAAAGACACCGATAAATGAAGAAGATATACTTTTCTTTGCAATCGGATCAACTGTAGGTTATATTCAGTAAATAAGGTGCAGTTGTTGGCGTTTAACAAAATACCGTGATGGTCGTAGAGCTATTGGTTACTTAGTCTGTTTTTATGACATCAGATATGACGTAATCATACTGATTTGAATCGTAATCTCCTTGTGTAATTGATCTGGTGACATTCATAAAAGTATTTGCAAAACTCTGGCGCGAAATCAAAATGTACCTTGAGAGTCTACGCAGCCCTTTAGGGAAATTCCATTTAACATGAATAGCTCCATTATAACGAAGATAATCAAGTTTTTGTTTGGTCTGTTTAAACTATAGTGAAAACTACAAATACACAACCTGTTATGTCAGTGAGTGGTTATACATGTATCTTTTTCTGTAATACTTTTTTGACCATTTACCAGACAACCTCGTGTTTTAACGACCCTGTGAAAGAAGTCTTTGGAAAACAATATGGGTAAAGGAGGTAATGCTGGTAATCATCATTTTATGCTTTCCCACAACGTTTTCTACACCTTCATAGACCAGTCCATATAGCTAAAGTGGTAAAGCGCAGGACTTGTAAACATCAAGTCTTGGGTCACTTAAGGGTGTGGGTTCGAGCCCCGCAGCTGGCCATCTGAAATTACCAATAAGTTTTTCGGATGAGACGTTAAACCGAGGTCCTGTGTGACGGTGCTATACACCGAGCAAGTTAAAGAACCAGGCGTATTTAGGATGGGTTTTGTCCTGTATCTGGTCCTTTCCCCCGTAACAAAACTTACAACCTTCAAGGGGGGCGTCGCCCATATGGGCAACCTGTGGCGACGATAAATAAACGTAATTCAATCAATCAATGGTGTGCAGGAAAAAAAAAGACTGTGGCACATATCATTAATAGAGGTGGCCAATAAGACAGGTTTTACTTTATGCCTGAGAATAACAAAAAAGGCAAAACTTGACGAAAGATTTCAAATCCACTATACACTTTACTAGACGATAAAACTTTGGACTCTTCGCTACTGAAAGCATTTACAGACGACGATTTGAATGTGTCTCAAATGATGGGATTTAGTTTTGAAAGTGTAGAAAACATTATTTGGGCAAAAAAATTTTTTGGGGGGTTCCCAGCATACATGCTTCTTTTTCCCATAGTGATAAAGAAAAACGTAAATTCTGAGGGTCTTTAAAAGTCGGAACTTTTTGGTGAAAGCTTAAGTCTTTACCAGAAGACAAGATTTCAGACTGGTCCAGCTGGAAAGCACTACTGAACAGACGCACATTAAATCTAGCTCAAATGATGCGAGATATCTTCGAGAAAGTAGAAAACATTGTGAGAAAAGGAGAAAGAGAAAATGTCGGCATCTAGCATTTTCTCCTTTTCCCATAGTGTTTTCTAAGTCATGAAAATTCGGGATGATTTGGCAAAGGGTTGCATGGCGTATAACTACGATTTCAATCCTATTTCAGTTATATGTCGGATACGACTCACTTATTCACGTCTGTCCTGGATTTCACCAGTACTAGGCTGGGGTTTTGTAGGCTCTTGCCAAAAACACCCTCACGTGACCAGCGCCGCCAATGAGGACCTATCTAGAAATCTACGGATTACCACTCAAGCAGTCATCGCCCTAATCACTGAGCTTTGCAGGAACTCTCACCCTTTACCAAAAACCCAAGCTTCATGACGAAAAGAGTTATCAGTTAGATTCTTCAGCCTTAACAACACAAAGCCTAAGAAAGCAGCCTTCTGAAAACATTGGGGAAAAAGGAAAAAATGCTGGTAGCCAGCATTTTCCCCTTTTCCTACAATGTTTTCCACATACTCAAGGATAAATGCTATCATTTCAAAGACATTTGCATTGGTGTATGTAATTTCCTTCAATATGGACAATTCTAACATTTTGCCATGGAGTAAAGGGTTAACCTAGCCTGTAGCTCAGTCGGTAAGGTAGAGAGCTGAAAACCGAGGGGTCGCTGTTTCGAAACCTCATGCGAATTTCTTTCCTAGGATTAATGATAGTCATTGCGATTCCTCCCTTACCTATGATTATTATTTCGATGACGGTTATGTGGAAAAGCAGCCTGTGTCTTGGGAAGAATATTGTGCGTACTGGTAAGTACTGGTTAAAGAAACTCCAGAAAAGAATGGATATGTGTACTGGCCGCTGCGATGCAACTGAAATAACGTTGAAAATGGCATAAAACGCTGTACTAACAAGGATTCTTAATCCTGTACAGACAACAAGTTCTCATATTTGTCCATATTAAAGGTATTTGCAGACGACTAACTGAGTAGTCTTTCTTTCTTTCTTTCTTTCTTTCTTTCTTTCTTTCTTTCTTTCTTTCCTTCCTTCCTTCCTTCCCCACTCTTCCTCCCTCCATCCTTTCCCTGTATCTCTCAGTTTCAATAACCTCTCCTCTCTATCTATCTTTTTTTCTGTTAAGATTCTGCCAAACCTGTTTTGGACCTGGTTACAAAAATATCTCAAAAGAGTTAGTAAGACCTTCAATCTGGAACTTGATGAAATGAAATAACTATAAACCACAAATAATTAGCGTTTATTGCCAATAAAAAGAAGTATGTGAACTGTTTTTGTATTTATATGGTATCGGGAAGATAGTCGTGCGTCTTTGTAGGGGTAAAAGAGAGAACGAAAGAGAGAGAGAGATGGACGGACGGACAGATAGATCTGTGAAATTTGATTCATATGCTTCATTCCTTTCTTCTGTGTCGATATTACAAAGTACGAGTAGTTAGACTTAGGAAACACTGCAACCGGAGACAAAGGGCATGAAAATGTGGGAATTACAAAATTACCATACAGACCTTTTTTCCCCTTCAATTCCTTTTCGTAAACTTCAGCTGTAAAGAGTGTTTGGAATATCTATACATATTGAAATATTCTGCAGAGTAAGAGATTGAATGCTTAGGGCTGAGTGGTGGAAGTTAACCCGTATCCTGGTAAATAACTGAAATAAAACTTTTAAACCGATTGTAATTACCCCAATTTTTGCTACTTCAAAGTTTTTTTTTTAGAGAAAATATGCCCTTATCGGACAGTGTACTTCAAAGATCAGACTGCATGCAGTCTGATCTTGATCTACACTGTCCACAAAAGGTCAGTGAGTCGCCCTGAGCAGCCTACGGGTTAATAAAATGTAATATAGTAGACAGACTTTTGCTGTCGGATTATAATTTTCCATTAGAGTTACATAATGAATTATAAAGAAGACTGATTTTTGACTCTTAACAATGAAAAAAGTGGCGAGTATTTTTTCTCTGCAGGTAAGAATGAATTGACACTTCGGTCAAGAGTTATTGACACAATATTGGATAGTGTAGATCAAGATCAGGCTGCACGTCGTGTGCAATCTGATCTTGACCTACACCTTTCACTAAGCAACTATACTTGATATTTGCAACCATACAGTTATAAAATATTCAATTACTGTTTTCATTGAAATAAGGCTATAATTGTTACTATTCCCCTCCCTCTGGTGACTGTAGGATATTCTTATTTTATAATCAGCTTTAGCATGTCCATTTCTTTTTTCAAGAAATAATATGGCAATTTTAAGACATTTTCTACCTTGAGGATTTTAATTCAAAAGATGATATCCAATAAGAAAATTGATGCTGAAGATAAGAAAGGAGAAGAATTTGTCAACCTTTTGGCTGCTAAACGCGACTCACTGACCTTTTGCGGACAGTATAGATCAAGATCAGACTGCACAGAACGTGCAGTCTGATCTTGGATCTACACTGTCCGATAAGGAGATATTTTGCTCCGAAAAAATAATTTTGAAGCAGCATTATTCGGGTTTTAACTACCGGCTTGAAAGTTTAATTTAGCTTATTTAGCAGGATAAGAGTTAGTTATTAGTGACACGTATTGATGACTTTAGTTTCACATCAGTCTTCAAGGGGCATAATTTGATTTTTTTGCCACGAATATAAATGTCTTGTGAAACACTGAATGTTGATTGATTGTATGGTGTTTAACGCTGTTTTCAACATTATTTCAGTTATATCGCGGCGGCCAGTGCACCTATCCATGCTATCCTGGAGTTCTTTTTACCAGTACTATGCACAGTATTCTTTCCAAGCCACTGGCTGCTTTCCCACATAACCAGCTTCGAAACAATTGTCAGCAGTGAGAGAGGAATGAATCCTGTCGCAATCACTATCATTCCTAGGAAAGAATTTGGCCGAGCCAGGGATCGAACAAGCGACCTCCTGTTCTCTAGTCCTGTATGCTACCAACTGAGCTACCGGGGCTCGGCGATGAAAAACTGAAACTTAAACACACCTAAATGTGATTTTCTTTGTAAGTGTAAAGAAAATATGCGGTTACATTCATAAAAAGGGTGGAACTTTTACTTTTCAATACACGGATTGCCGGAAACCATGTCTATTTTTATGAGACATAATATGACGTCGTTTTATCAATTTGAATACGACCTTATAATATGAAAAAGGCAAAGCCTCAATACGAGCGACGTGAATGATTTGTGGAACAAATATCTATTTATTCGAATGACGAGCTAGATTCTTGATCTTGAAATCAAACGGTTTTGAGTTCGAATTCCATCTTTGCCAAAACTAATTTTGAGCGTTGACAAAAGTAGAGAGCGTTTTTGTTTTTTTTTTTCGTAGATTTATACATGTGAAATAAAGCGAACTGTCCCTAATTTCCTGAACAAAATAAAAGACAGTTCCTTGACAATTTCGTTATGTCCAGAAAAAATATCTTGGAATGATTATTGGTCAATATGTAAAGACCATCTTATGGGAACATGTCTTCACTGCATGTAGATTTAGATCTATATTAGAGAGACTGATTTTTACAAGGAATCCGTCAGTAGGTTGAGAAGAATACTAGTATTGAGCAGAGTACTGGTAAAAGGAACTTCAGGAATGCATGGTAGGTGCACTTGCCGCCGCAATGAATATACACACAAAAGGAAAAAACAAACAAACAACAAAATCTTTCTTTCATTTCTTCGTTAGTGCACAGGTCTACCCACGTTTTTACCTGAATACACGGATTGCCGGAAACCATGTCTATTTTTATGAGACATAATATGACGTCGTCTTATCAATTTGAATACGACCTTGTATAAAACGAAGAATGTAATTGATTATGTGACACTTCCGCAAAATTCTGGCTCGCAGTCTAAGAATATCCTAAGAGGCTACGTGAGAATCTGAGAAAATGTCAAACGGGGTGTTTATTTGTAAACGAAACGACTGAAACCGCACTTGGGCGAAACACAGTTATTTCTGAAGTATTGACCTTTTTGAGTTAGTGGGAAGAGGCAAAGTAAAAAAAATATTGACATTTTTGTCTGCTGAAAAGCCCACCATATCGAATGGTGTAGATATAAGATCAGAATGCAGTCTAATTATTGGCTTTCAACACGCGAAAAGGGACATTCGGACATTTGCGTAAAGTGTCGTCTCGCGGATCAGCCCGCGCAGTCCGCGCAGGCTAATCCGAAACGACACTTTCCGTTTTTATGTAATATTTTGTTTCACGCAAGTCTACTGTAGGACAAAATCTAATGTTGACGTAAAGTGCCGTCTCGGATTATCCGAGACGACACTCTACGCAAATGTCCAAATGCCCCTTTTCGCGTGTTGCAGGCTATATGGACCAACACTGTTCGCAAAAGCGCAGTGATTATTGCTTGGACGACCAAGGGTTAAAATCGGTCTATAGCAGAGGCGCCCTAATCTTGCGGCCAAGGGCTGCAACAGCATTACTTTGCCCAAGGGCTAAGTTGAAAAAGAAACCAGCAACGTATATTTGTATGAGCACAGTATAGAACAAAACATCAGAAATACCATAATAAATTCTACCCAAGCTGTATCTACACTCCTGTAAAGTCAAAGACCTTTAACCGGTCAATCTCACATACGAAGTTTTGCTTGTACAAGAGGTAGGAATATGGGTCGTAAAGCCCCTGTCACACTATACGGCGTTTCCACTGGGTTGGGACGGCGTTGTTTAATTTCCCAGAGCGCCATGAGATCGCAGGAAAAATCGGATGTTTTTCGCGAAGACGGAGATGTGACGGCGTTCTTACCACGACCAAGACGTTGCTACGCAGCTCCTACGCCGCGTTATCGCGTTCCTACGGAGTTCTTGGCTATTCTCTGCGCTCTCACAGCGCTTCCACTGCGTGCTCTGCGCTTTATGGTGCTCATACTGCGGGAACTGGGCGTTCACGGCGTTCTCTAGGCGCTCACACCACGCTGACGGCGTGACAATGAATTATCTCTGAAAACGAATTGTATGTATACACATTTATTCATCAATTGTTTCTTTGCTGTGGTCTCGAAAAGTCAACGGAGAATAAAACTATGCTCTTAAAAAGAAAAGCGGAAAAAGCAGTACATAAACCCCAACCCTCTCAGACAAAAGCAAGTCAACCACTGTCAACTCCTCAATCATTACTAGCCCGGCTTGCTAGCGTACATCAGCCATGGTGAATTGAATGTTTATTTGCATACTTCGTCGACTATATGTTCGTTTTTGTCAGACAAAGACTGATGGACGCTGTAGAAGTGCCTTACAAGCGCAATGATCGCCGTTGCAGCTCAGAGGAGTCATTTTAAGAGCGCAGTGAAATAAATAACTCTCCGTGTCAGCGCCGTTGACGCGCTGTATAAGCACCGCTGACGCGCCGTATAAGTACAGTAGAGACGTGGTGACATCTCAGAGCGCGCGATATAATCTCCATGGAAGCGCCACCGACAACCATAGCGTTCGCACTGCGACCTCTGTGAGCGACGGCGTTTGTTTTGTGCATTCTCAAAATGCGCGCCGTCCCTCGGCGTCCTAGACGATCCCACTGCGTCTACTCGCGATGCCACTGCGTTGCTGTGACGATGCTTGCGATTGCACTGCGCGCACCTCGGCGTTCTGCATTTTTTCTTGGACGCCGTAAGATCGTCGCCCTGGTGTGACAGGGGTTTTACCAAAGATATTTAGGCATTTAACTCTTTCAGCGCCAAATAAATAAAATCAACCTCTTTCGACGGCTATAAATACAATCCATTGAAACTTACAAAGATTTTGATTGTATAGGCTTGACTAAACAAGCGGACGGTATAGATCAAAGATCAGACTGCACGTTCTGTGCAGTCTGATCTTGATCTATGCCGTCCGCAAAAGTCAAAGTTTTCGCCTATGGCGCCGAAAGGATTAATAGACAAATGAAAGCGAAAAAGTTGGCCGTGTTCTGACAAAAGTGGGTTTAGTGCATCTCCGTGACGCATGGTACAAAGCAAGTCATCACATCATTATAGACCCATAAAATCCATTTTGTCTAACAACCGACTGAATCCTAAGATAGAATGGCTCTTGAACATGCCGGAAATTGACAAAAAGGAAAATAAGTCAGGACTGCGTGGACTGCACAGGCTAACCTGGGTCGATGCTTTTTGTAAATGCATTAAACCCCCTTTTTACGGAGCATGACTCAAATTATCTATGCCCTATTTGTAATTCTAGCACAAGTCACCTGACCGGGACTTTCAGTACTTTGATTTCGGAATGTCCACAACGGTCCTCCTACAGGGCAGGTGATTTGTTGATACAATATAAAACTATAGTACTAGTTGGAGTCACCAAGTCAATAAGAAATGCTCACTTACAACATAAACATCTAGACTGATTACATACTTGTTCTTTACGATTTATAGATGATCTCTTTCGCTACCAACTAGATGAGTCATGCTCTGTGAAAAGGGGGTTTAATGTATCTGCAAAAAGTATCGAACCTGGTCAGCTTGCTCAGTCAGCGCAGGCTGACCTGGGTCGAAACATTTTGCTATTAGTCAATATTCTGCATGTCAAAAGGGCCAGTGTTCCTCGAGATTCAATGAATTGTTTGACAAAATGGATTTTATGGATCTAAATTCGTATTATGACTAGCATAGCTCTAATAGAGTCGAGTTTTCCCGAGGTCAAAAAGTGGATTACAGCTATCGATATTTTCGGTAATGGTTTAGGGTCAAATATATTTAAGATCAGACTGCTCTTTCTGTACAAGCTGATCTTAATTTACATTTATTTATTAACTTGACGACACAGTTTAAACGTTGTTCAAAGCATCTGAATACGACAAATTAAATGTGGCTCAGGTAATTGGTTTTGTCAATGAAAGAGTAGAAAACATAATGTGGAAAATTAGCAAAAAGTAGTCCGGTTTGAAAATTTTGACAGCAAGCACTTTTGCTGCACTGTTTTGTCAGAGAAAATGGTAGGACAGGTCTACAATATTTATTTGCTGTTGACTTGATGATTTCTGTGGAAACTGAGTGCATTTTTTTTTATTTCTTGGTGAACTATTTTGTGCCTGTAACCACATAAAAGAAGGTCTACTACCCGAAATGTCCTTTTCTCACTATGATTTTTCAACGATAGTTGTGTTTGAGGTAAAAAAGCAAAGAATGCAAATTGGTTTTAGGTGCTTTTTTGTGTATGCCACTGGATATATAATTAATAAAAGCAAACATCAGAGCCGCGATATACCAGTAAAAATGCAGCAGAGGGTGATTTTTACTCTATTTTCAATGTAGCAAAAAAATCCAGGCGTGTGACACCAGCAGGCAACTCTGTAACTGCACAGACATATACGTTGCACTAAACCAACTAATGATACCATAATAATGTCACTGACTTGTCTTCACTGTCCTATAAATATGTACTAACGACCGAACGAAATATTTTAACGACAAACACTTCCAAAAGCTACAAATAATACATAAACATAAACATTACATAATGTAATGTCATCGTGATATAGCAGAAGAGAAAATAAGAAAATAGCTTATAGCTTGCTGGGGAAAAAATATAGCCATGCTCTGTGATAGGGATTTTAATGCATCTACAAACAGTATCGACCCATGTCAGCCTTCGCAGTCCGCGCGGGCTGACATGGGTCGAAACTGTTTGCTATTTGTAAATTTTCTGCATGACAAAGGAACAATACCAACTGATTTAGTCGGGTTTTAGACAAAAGGGATTTTTATGGATCCATAACTATGTGAAGTCTTGCATAGTACGATGCATCATGGAGATCCAGAGCATAACTGACCAGAGAAATGAATAACTAAGTTGATAAATTGTTGGAGGATAAGCCAAAGATAGTCAAGCAGCTGTTTGCACACATGGAACACATTGTCGAAAAAAAAAAAAAAAATCACCCTCTTATCACAAACAGTTTCTCCCCCACCCCCATTTCCCACCCCCAATACCCCAAAACAATATTTTCAATGTTTTACTGTGTATAAACTATATCAATTGTAAACGTTTTTTGCTGGATTTACACTATAATGTATGTATGGTGGCATATTTCTGCCGCGAGATACGAGATAGCTATCATGATAATTTCACGAGCGGTAAAAAAATCGTGATAACAGTTAGAATTATCGCGATATTTTTATCGTGAAACTTTTTGCTATCTAGATAATATTTCCAGGAAAGTTTGTTTTATCGCGATATTTCTCTAAAATTATCATGATAGCTATCTCGTATCTCGTGGCAGAAATATGCCACCATATGTATGAGCAACTGTTCCTCAAAGAATGTACAGTATATAGTTTATACCACGTAAAAACAAGAAACAAACATGGAGTACGATTAAACACTGTCAGATGTAACTTAATGTGAGGATGTGTAAGGGACAATTACATGACTTCTATAACCAATAATTATCTCGGAAATGATCACATGTCTGGGGTTGTGGTCAATTGATTTGGCGTTACCAAATGCACAGGAAAGCGCAAGTCAAATACAATTGTATATTCTCTATATCGAACTAATATGGTTCAAACCCTAACTTCTTCTAAGAAGAGTTTTATAATTTACTAAACCAACCCCGTGTTTTAATGAAAAGGGCTATTGAAAACGTTGCTGAAAGGTAGACAATGCTCGTAACCAGAATTATTTCCTTTTTCCACAATGTTTCCTTCTCTTTCATGCAAAAATTCCATCGTTTGAGTCACTTTTGATCTGTTTTCTATAAATCCTTACAATTTTGAGAAGAGTTAAAGGGACTTTAGACGAGGTTTCTCTTTGAGAGTTTTTTTTTTTTTTTTTTAAAGAAAATCTTAACGAAGACTGATAATTTTACTATGCGTGAAAAGATGGCTTTGAAATTAGTACATGCATAAAAAAACAACATGTGGTAAACACGAGGAATTACAGAGTACCATTTCCTATTCCGTTAGTAACGGTAAAGTTATCATTGCATAACAAAAGATAAATACATTTTCTACACTGAAAACTGTCATTTGATGCCATTTCTCAATGGTAAAGTCGCCGAATATAGTTTTGAAGGTTGTGGACTCGAGTCCCAACGGAGGCATTTTTCCAGCATTCCCCTCAACTAATGGTAACCAGTTACGTTCCGTTAACAGTCTTGCTTCGTCCATTGTTTTACCGCGCGTACTGCTAGCTTGCCCGGGTTTCTGATTTTAAATCATTATTCAAGCTCCACAATGCTTTTCTGAATATAACATGTTTATATCCTTATGCTTGCAAAATACACGTGAGCCATGCTCTGCTAAAAGGGGATTTAATGCATCTTCAAAAACTATCGCCCCATGTCAGCCTGTGCAATCCGCGCATGCTGACATGGGTCAAAAACCCTTTACTATATGTGAATTTGCTACATATCCAATGTCCATTCAACCAGTCGCTTGTTCGAAAAAACGGATTTTATGGATCCATAATTATGTGATAATTGCTTGGTATAAGGCATCAAATAAGAGGATACATTAATCCCCCTTTTGACAGAGCATCACTTATGCGTAAATTAAATAGTATACTACTCAAAGTTTGGTAAGCACCAAGAATATCTTTGTATATATCTTAGGTTGTAGTTAAATTTCTAGTATTTTTTCTTGTTAAACATATACCTTTTGCTTTATTTATTATTGTATATAAAGATTTAACACTTTTTATGCACTCTTGATTTTATTTTCAACTTAAACTGGATGGTCACTGAAACGGTTGTTTTTCCCAAACGTGTAAAAAAAATAATTTGCGAAAGAAGCTAACGGTAACTTTGATATAGGCCTAAAAACGAGTATGTTACCCGTTGCTATCAATGACAGCTTGGCATCGTCTTTGCATGCCCCCAATTAGGTTTTGGATAACCATTTGTGGAATGGAATTCCATTCCTCGACAAGGAATGCACCAACTTACTGAATGCTTTGTAGTTAGACCTGACGGGCTGAAATGCGGATGTGCTCATTCCACATGCGTTTAATTGGATTTAAGTTCATTATAATGAACCCATCGCCAACAGCACCAACATATGACCTTACCTGTGTGTCGAGAATTTCATCTCGATACCGCTGGGCAATCAATGTGCCTCGATCGAGCACAATCAGGTCAGTTCGTCCATCCCAGCTTATCCCACCCCATACCATGATAGAGCCGCCCCATACCGATCATGCTCAGCATAGTGTGCTGCATGAAACCTCTCCCCTGGCTTTCTCCACATGCATATCCGTGTAGTTCAAGCAGTATCGGAACTCATCTGTAAAGAGGACAGGTCGCCAGTCCATTCTCCTCCAACCAACATGGTCCATCGCCCGAGCAAACCGATGCTGTAAGTGGTTTGGAGTTAGGGGATACGAATACATGGTCTTCTCGATCGGAGGCCACTTTCGTGCAACCGTGTGCGTACGGTTTGAGTCGAAACTCTGACGCCTTAAGCATTTTGAAGGTCAGAAGGCAGTTGAATTGCAGTCGCAAAGCGGTTGTTCCGATCCTGAATGACCAAATATCGATCATCAGCAGCGGATGTAGCCCTTCTCCTGCCACCACCATGTCCCTTGATAGGTGTACCATACTGCTGGTACCTCGTCCAGGCTCTGGTGAAAATAGTGTGGTGCACACCAAGTGCTTCACCAACCTCACTCTGAAGAGCCCCTTGTTCCAACATTCCAACTGCCCGCCACATGTCTGCATCTGATAAATGTCTTCTGATATCAGCATTTGCAATATTAACGTAAAAACCTTCAGCTTTTCAAAAGAGAGTGAAGAACAGAGTGAACACAAGTTTGGTATATGTATGCAGTGTCTCTAAACACTATAGAAATTGAGGTTATCTGCATTTGCAAGACTTGCTCGAGGAATTTGCCTGTCATACATTGCAATGTGTGTACTGGAGACCATCTCGACACACCACTTAATGATTTCCAATATTAACATCACAAAAATATACAGACTCTGGTATGGTGCTAGGAAGTATTGATGCTTAGCAAACTTTGTGTAGTATTTTTATAAGCTTTTTACATTAATTTTTGAAAATCGACACACACACACACAAGCCCTTATTGTCATTTAGGAAAACAAAACAACAGGTATTGTAATTTCAAAAGTTCTTTATGTTCTCGATAGAATGGACTTTTTCGTAAATGTTTTTTGGATTTTTGAGTGTTTAAAGGTATACTGCGCTTACGTCGTCCCCAAAATCGAACAAAAGGAGAAAGAAAATCGCAGCATGTCCCACCATCTTAGATACCGTGGATACCGTGCTCAAACGAAATCACAGACGGAATTCAATTTCATTACTAGCATAATGCCTCTTTAACACGACTACAATTATACAGTTACACATTTCCAAATGCGGACGCCCTTTTTCATTTTGGACCCGAACGCTTTTGAAATCATTGAGGCTAGAGGAGAGAAAAATCCTCTTGTGTTTTATTTTATGCCACAACTTTTATTTGACTGTATTGATGTATTATATCTTAACTTAATGTTTGTAATTTACGGAACCCCTAAAGTGACATACTCGACTTTTTTTTAATATGCAAATTTCTCAAGTTATTTCGTTTTTACGAAATATTATTTCGTAAAAACGAAATATTATTTCGTATATACGAAATATTATTTCGTATATACGAAATATTATTTCGTATATACGAAATATTATTTCGTTTTTACGAAATAATATTTCGTAAAAACGAAATAGTATTTCGTAAAAACGAAATAATATTTCGTAAAAACGAAATAATTATTTCGTTAAAACGAAATAATTATTTCGTAAAAACGAAATAATCTGATAAGTTGAAATACCGACATCCTTGGTTCGACTCGGGTTCGAGGCACTTTGACTGCCTTGCGATAGGGCTACATTGTAGGGTTGATTGACAGCCTCTCACACTATAGGCTATAGATTTGAATTCCGAGTTGAGCTGTCCTGAATTGCCTACAGTGGGGTCGATACTCTGCAAATCCATTTTTAAGACTTATAATATGGTATTAAAAGCGCGTTCCTTATTTCTTACCTTCTTTGCTCTTGGAAAGATGGGATAACATTACGACTGTCGCTTAAGAATCAGGGTAAAGAGATTTGTAGAGTGATAATTAAGACAGACAGACAGACAGACAGACAGGTAGTAATATCACGGTGATAAGCGATGCAGCCATGTGTTTCCTGGCTTTCTCACACCAGTAGTGACAGAACATTCTTTTTAAACTAAGAGACGGAGAGACGGAGATCAGATTCTTAAGAGACCGCCTCGGGGGTGGAGAACAGCGAGGGGTAACGTTAGTGGTTTCGTGCTGATACAAACAAATTCTAATATGGTAGTAATGGAATTCCTTCCTTCGTACTCAGGGCCTCTAGGACAGCACAATGATTGCCTCACTTAAATTTAAAAGATTGATGCGACGTAAAACGCAAATCGATCAGACATGATTGGGCCGTGCTTCATGAAAAGGGGGCTTAATGCATCTGCATGATCCATGGTATCAAGCAAGACATCACCTGATTATGCATAGGCGGATCAGCGTGGGGGTGGGGAGTGGGGGGTTGAGGGAGGAGGCATCCGGTCCCCCAAATTCTCTAGATCTATGCAAAGACATAAGTCAAATCGACAAAGGACTTCTTCTAACTAGCTGAATTGCGTCAAGGAATAATGTTTAAAGTTGTACGCAGTAACGTTAGCAAATTTGAAATTGAGCCATGCTCTGACAAAATGAGGCTAATTGAATCCCCGTGATCTATGACACCAAGGAAGCCTTCACATACTGATGGATACATAGAAAATCTATTCACTTTATCTAGAACGCTCGACGGAATCATATAGTAGTTCTAGTCCTTTGACATACTGAGAATTTATTGATAGCGAAAAGTTTGGCCCAGATCAGCCTGAGCAATCCGTGCAGGCTTTCCTGGTCGATACTTTTCGCAAATGAGTGATTCCATGTTATGCAAATGAGTGATTCCATGTTATGGATCCATAAATTCCATTTTGTCTAATATGAGCAAGCGAATAATGAGTTCGAATATCCCTTTGACGTGCAGAAAATTGGAAGACCATATTGAAAAAGTATCGGCCCATGTCAGCCTGCACAGACTGTGCCGGCTGGTATGTGTCGATTTTTTCCTCAAGTGCAAAAAACATCCTTTTCAGTGAGCACAATTTATTATGTATTTGCATAGATTTAGAATAATAATGACAGCGGCGTAAAAACCAGTCAAAAATGTGATTCAAGGCTATGTGGCCTCATTGATATACAGGCTGGTAAAATTATTTCGTAATTACGAAATAATTATTTCGTAATTACGAAATAATTATTTCGTTTTTACGAAATATTATTTCGTATTTACGAAATAATTATTTCGTATTTACGAAATAATTATTTCGTTTTTACGAAATAATTATTTCGTTTTTACGAAATATTATTTCGTAAAAACGAAATATTATTTCGTATATACGAAATAATATTTCGTATATACGAAATATTATTTCGTATATACGAAATAATATTTCGTTTTTACGAAATAATATTTCGTAAAAACGAAATAACTTGAGAAATTTGCATATTAAAAAAAAGTCGAGTATGTCACTTTAGGGGTTCCGTAGTAATTCTTTACTTTGAAAGAATGTTTTAAAAAAACGCCTGCTGCAGTTTGACCCAGGAGGTAATGAGTTAGCTCCTTACCAAACGATAAAGATTTTAGACTTTACCAAATTTAAAACATATGCAGACGACAATTTCAACTGGCTGAAATGATTAGATTTGTATTTGGAAAAGTAGAAAACATTGTCGGAGAGGGAGAAATGCTTTTTCCTTTTTCTTTTTTCCTTCTTGGAATTATCATCTAAAACCACTATATTCTCATTGCGAAGGGAGAGAATAATTACCTCCTTTTTCAGGAAACTAACAAAAGTATCAACAAATAATTTCAAGATAGACATCAAAGGAATTTCTGGTCGGTTAAAAATGTGCAAAAGTATTATATCAGTATAAATCCTTATTTATCAACTAACAAGAAATCTTATTCCATGTTGCACTAGAAGCGTTAGGGGTCTAAGACCTTACGGGTCCCTTTTTAGTTGTTTCTTGGCCATTAATCAGAATTTCTTGTAAATACCGATAAATACAACAACATATATTTTTCTTAACCGCGGTGTATAGGCCTACTGTACCGTTACATCTAATAAAAAAGTGCGATTTTGAGTGATTCAGTGCGATGACCTCATATCTGATGTAAAAAATAATAGACGGAGTTACCGACTGCAAAACGACTATTCCATTATTGAAACGTCCAAAATTGCACATTTTTATTCACTACATTCGTCAATTTTATACAGTTGCAAAGAAAAATATAACTGGTTGTATTTGTCGATATTGTTCAAACTTTTTTGCTTTACGTCATAAAAAAGCTAGTAGATCTAGTCCCCTTTTAACTGCTAAATAAACTATATTAAAATCTACAGCCAACATCAACAAGCAAAAAAGTAAGTACAAAACATGCTGTGTCGCAGTATTTTATGTCGAAAAAAAAAAGCCATATCAGACAGTGTAGATCCAAGATCAGACTGCACGTTCTGTTTAATCTGATCTTGATCTACATTGTCCGCAAAAGCGCATTGAGTCACGTCTAACATCGTGAATTTTAACCAATTGACCTATGGGGGGCGTGGATAGTTCTTATATGTACGTCAATCTCAACAAGAAATTGGCATTACTCTACTAGACAGGATTAATTGTAGATGTTTGCGGGTGATTACAAGTGATTGTCTATTTGCAATGATTGCCAAAGGGAAACATAAAAACGATGACAATCTTTGATACAAGCTTATCTTGTAAATCCTTTACGCTGAAAATACAACTTTTTCCGCCGTTTGAGTTGACTGTTTTGGAGAAAATCTTTGAGGGAAAAACATCATGAACTGTAATTCTTGAGGTAGAGTTTTGTGTTAAAAAGAATCTGACAGTCGTTGGCTTTGAAGGTAAAATTTGATAAAGCTAGTCGACAGAAAACTTTGTTAAGCTCGCCAAAGGCTCGCTTATTATAAAGGCTCGCTTATTATTATTTTTTCGCAATTCATTAAAGCAAATTTTATCTCAACTATCAACTCATGTCAGACCCTGTATATCTGGGTCATCCATTTCTATGAAAACACCATAGGCGCTTGTGTTTTAGGACACAAACTTTTCCCTCTGTACATAATATAATAGGTTGTCCAGGGCGAAGTTTGTACTACTAGTGCCTTTGGCAAATACTAATTTCTTACTTTCCTGTATTTGTTAACTTTCAGTAAAAGGTTTTTGGAACAAACATTTTGTTCCTTCTTCACACGATGTTTCATATCCTGTTAATTATTGCTTATTTGCATTGATCGTCAACGGAATTCATAAAATAAGGACATTTTATATAAACTTATCTAGCTATACCATAAAATTATAAATACGACTTTGGCAAGTCTAAATTTGGCTGAGTTGTAAAACATTGTGTTATGATAGGAGCATTCGCGTGTAATACACATCATTTTCTCATTTTTTCTCAATATTTTGTCTCATCAAAGACAAACCCCATCATTTTTGCCAGATCAAGTTTGTGGTCTGCAAGCGCTTTCAGTTTGGGAAAGGCTAAGGTTTTGTTGTTTGGTAAAGAGTTGAGACAGCTTTAGTTACTTATGAATCCATTACACCCACTTTTTTTTTAAACAACCTACTTAATCATGAAGTAGACCGGTCCTTAAAAATACAGAAAATTGACCAGTTGCGAAAAGTTTCGGCCCGGGTCAGCCTGTACGGTCTAAGAAGGCTGATCAGGGCCGATACTTTTCGCAGATGCATTAAGCCTCTTTTTCACAGAGTATGGCTAAATGATATTGATGACACGACAGACGAATTCACAACATTGATTAGTTCTGCAGTGTACTCGTACTTCGACGATAGAATTCAAAATCGTATCCAAGCCTGTTTACGACTCTACCAACCAACCCCGAGTTTTGAAGACCCTGACGGCTAAATCTGTCGAAAACATTGTGGGAAAAAGGAATATACTAGTAACCAGGATTTTCTACCTATTCAACAATGTTTTCTTCACTTTCGAATTCCTCTCTCACAGCTGATCTTTGTTTTGACGATGGTCATGTAGGAAAGGAGCCAATGGCTTGAGAAGAGTATTGTTTGAAGTACTGGTTAAAGAAACACCAGGAAAACATGAAAGGTTCAAAGGTCGACGCAGTATAATTGAAATAGTGTTGAAAACTGCAATAACACCATACCAAACCATAAACTACACTTTCGAAGACAAATCTAACTACTTGAGCCATATTTGTCGTCTGCAAATGCTTTCAAATTAGATAAGTTTTAACCCTTAGGACTGACCTTTTGCGGAAAGTGTAAATCAAGATCAGACTGCACAGAACGTGCAGTCTGATCTTTGATAAACACTGTCCGATTAACAATTTTTATGCCAAAAAATTACATTTGAAATAGCAAAATTTGAGTTTTTACTATCGGCTTAAAAGTTTCTTTATACTCATTTAGCAGGATAAGGGTTAAATATTGTCGTCTGGTAAAGAGTTACATGGCATCATGTTACATTATGAAGAACGCCATATTAAAAGATATATCTCTACAGCCGGAGAGAAAAAAAAAATGCTGTTAAAACTTGACAGTGTGTAGAATCTAGTCAGCTGTTTAAAACAGATATATAATCAATGTATAATGCAGGGTGGTTTATTTCTGCCAAAAGATTCGAGATAACTATTGCGATAGTTTATCATAACTTCCGTACGGTGGCATATTTCTGCCGCGAGATACAAGATAGCTATTGCGATAATTTAAGAGAACTATCGTGATAAAACAAAGTTTCCTGGAAATATTATCTAGATAAGAAAAATTTTCACGATAAAAATATCGCGATAATTCTAACTGTTACCATTACTTTTTTTGCTTCTGTGCCAATAACTGACATTCACGATATCTATAATTAGCTACGGTTTCGGAACATCTTCGTCTTCAACCTTATGAATTCTCCTTTTTCCTGAACGGTTTAAAAGTTGTTCGTAGGAGGCATTTAGAGTCGTCTTTGTGACTTTTCAGACTTCTGTTCATTTCGAGTCATGTCAAAATTTACCAATTAAGTTACAATTGTTAATGATTCGAAATTTTACTTAATGCAATCTTGTGAAGTCAAAAACTATCGAGTTCATCCAAATGATGACTTTTCTATTTATAGATATCGAGAAACGGACAGAACTATCAGGATAATTTTATCTCGAATGTCAGCTTCGTGCAGGACTGAGAACTTCTGCGTTAGAATATTAAGTTTATCGTGATATTTTTTTTTCAGGAAACTTTTCACTATCTCGATAAGATTTTCAGGAAACTTGAATTTATCACGAAAATTTTCTAGAATTATCATGATGGCTATCTCGTATCTCGTGGCAGAAATATGCCACTATACTTTCGCAATAAAACAAACTTTCCTGGAAATATTATCTAGATAATAAAAAGTTTCACGATAAAAATATCGCGATAATTCTCACAGTTATCACGATTCTTTTTACGCTCGTGCCCATAACTGACATTCACGGCATCTATAATTAGATACGGTTTCGAAACATCTTTGTCTCCAACCTTATGAATTCTCCTTTTCCCTGAATGGTTTTAAAGTTGTTCGTAAGAGGCAAATCGAGTCGTCTTTGTGTTTAAAACACTTCAGTTCATTTCATTTGTAATCAAAATTTACCAATTTTTAAACAACAACTGTGAATAATTCGAATTTTAACTTACTGTTATCTTGAAAAGTCTAAAACTACCGAGTTTATCCAAATGGTGAATCTTTCTGTTTATAGACACTGAGAAACGGATAGAACTATCATGATAATTTCATCTCGAATGTCAGCCTCGTGCACGACTGAGAAATTTTTGGTTTAAATATTTACTGATCAATGTAAAATTTTCAAGATAACAAAGTCTATTTTGATTTTTTTTTTTTTTTCAGAAAACTTTTCACTACAAGATAAAATATCCAGGAAACTTTGATTTATCGCGATAGTTTTCTAAATTTTTTATGATAGTTATCTCGTATCTCGTGGCAGAAATATGCCACCATAGATTTACAACCGGGAAAAAACCACAGTGACGTCTTGAATAGCCTCCAGAGAATGAAATGCATTTTCTATCCGTCGTTATCTGTGCAACCTTGCAACTGTCAGGGGCAACATTTTGGCATGAAGATACAAGAATAATTATAGCTCCATAAAATAAAGATGAAATTGGTTAGAAAACTGGATAAAAACGAGTAAAGATGTAGTTTTAAAGATTTATGAGTAATATAAACATTACTCCCACAATCCCCTGGAGAAATCAGACAGAACTCTGTTATATTTTCTCTTTTTTAACTCTTTTATTGATTTATCTGAGACAGCACTCTAGTTTTATTTCATCTTAGCCATCTTCTGGCAAAAGGAGGTTTAATGCATCTCCGTTGTGCATTAATCTAAGCGAGTTACATGTATTACATAATTATGGATTCTTAAAATCCGTTTGTCTAACACCCAACTGAATGATGAGGTAGACTATTCAATGGACATGCAGAAAACTTACAAAGAGGAAAATGTTTCGACCCACGTCAGCCTGCACAATCCGCGCTGCAAATTTTTTGGGGGGGGGATCGGTACTTTTTGCAGATGCATTAAACCCTCTTTTCACAGAGCATGACACTTTGATTAATTATCGCAACACCGGTCGTGGCCTTTAAAAACATATTCAAAAATACAAACAATAACATTTAACTAAAGATTATTCGTGCAAGAGCTGTACCTCCGGTGGGAAAGTGATAAATTACTTTAAATAGACAACTTTTTGCATCTTTTTAGGTTCGGTTTAAAAATGTTGTGGCAGATGGAAAAATTACACCTTTGACAATTAAAAAACAAAGTGAGTTGGAGATAAAGGGCGTATTTAAACAGAAGGTATGTCGCTAACTGATTGGTTATCAACCGAGTGGATTGAAAGCCGTAATATCCGAACATACAATTGGTCTTCCCAATACGGAAGAGTTATTTCCCTTGCCTCATACGGTTTGGTTAAAACCCCTAATTCAAAGCTCAGAGTCCTTGAAAAATATTAGTCGCATTGAAAATCAGTATCAGATTGCTAAAGAGCCTTTATTGTTATAATTTTTCTTTGAAAACGTCATGGATTTATATCAAACTGCCTCTCTCTCTCTCTCTCTCTTTCTCTCTCTCCCTCTCCCCCTCTCTCTCTCTCTCTCTCTCTCTCTCTCTCTTAGACTCGACTAAAAAGCAAGACAGTAAGGATGAAGAATAGATTGTACGTTATGTGTTGCCTGATCTTGATCTGCACCATCCGCAAAAGTTCCTAAGTTCAACTTTGGCGCTGAACAGGTTACTTAGGTGCCTGCGTGGCTCAGTGATAAAGATCTACGATTCACCACCTGCAGCCCCCGCATTCGATTAGTGCTCGTGTCGCTAGGTTCTTTGCTGAAGTGTCCTTGGGCAAGACTGTTCAGAGCCGTGCCTAGTATTGGAGAAACCCAGGACTCACATGAATAAATGTGCTCTCCGCCTTCGTATGACTAGAAAAATGTTGATTGATTTATTGAATGGTGTTTTACGCCGCTTTCAACATTATTGCAGCCATATCACGGCGATATCTGACATATTCATATAGGTCCTGGATTTCACCAATACTAGGCTAAGGCCCTGCAGTGTCTTGCCCAAGGACACTCCCAAGAAAAACACAGTGCTCCCAGTGACGCTCGAACCAGCGCCCCACACTACAAGCCCTACACTTTAGCACTGAGTCAAGCAGGACCCCGGACAAAATGTTGATGGCGGGGTAGAACATCTTTCAATACATCAAAATATTTCATAAATAGAGATTCGGTTAAAAATAACTTTCAACACGGGTGAAAAAAAGATGTTACACAATTTTCTGTGACTTGAAACTTTGCAATAAATCCTATTCTTGTTTAATAACACTGAAGCATAATATCCCGTATTTTAACGACCCTGACGAAGTAGGCTTCTGAAAACATTGTCGGAAAAGGACAGCATTTTCTCCTTTTCCTACAATGTTTTCTGTCAATTTAAAGTCAGATTTTATTATTTTAACTACAGTTAATTTGTCTTCAGAAAATGCTTTGATATTGGACAAGTCTGAAATTTTGTCATCAGGTAAAGTGTAATTTTAAATGATCTGTGACCAAATTTGTCGTAACTTATTACATCTTTACATATTTTTTCAGTATTTTTATGACGGTAATTTTTGTCATTGTCGCTGTTTTTGTTGAAGTGGAGGTGTGTGGTGGAGGGGAAAGGGGGGGGGGGGGTTGGAAATGTGAAAGAAGGCTTTAATCAAAAGTGTTATTTTCTTCAACTCCTAAACTGCCTCATACACATAAATCAAACTTTCAGCCCAATATTATGTTCTTGTGTACATGTGTATGTTTGTTTGTATGTTGTTTTACGCCGTTTTGAATTTATTTCAGATATATCGCGGCGGCCGGTGCACCCATCCATGCTTTCCTTTACCAGTACGTCGCAAAATAGTCTTTCAAAGCCACCGGCTGCTTTGCCGCATTTTAACTTCTAACACTGATAGTCATCGGTGGGAGTGGATTTCAAAAGTCTACAAAACATTGTGGGAAAAAAGAGAAAATACCTGCAACCATCATTTTCTCTCACCATGTTTTCAGATGGTTTCGTAGCCAGGGTCGTTAAAACTTGGGATTGTCTGGTAAACAGTAAAAAGGCTTAGATACTTTTAGTTTATTTTACCAGTACTTTGCACAATCTCTTTCAAGCCACTCGCTGCTTTCCCACATAACCATCATCTAAATAATGATCAGTGGTGAGAGAGGAATGAATCCTTTGGTAGCTAGGGATTCGAACCAGCGACCGTTTTGTTTATGCGGATTGTTTCTTGGAGATTGTAGTGAGTAATTCATTTATAAGAAACTCTAGGAAAGAAGACATAAATGCGCATGCCACTTAAACATAGATAAAATACAGAAAATAAGCATAAAAAAACAAATAACATTAAATACTAGTAGATAACACAAAGCTCAAGAGAAGCTTTCATGGTTGTCATTGCTTTGATTTATTATTATTATTATAACGACGGTGATGATGATGATGATGATTGTTGTTGTTCTTGCTTGTTATGGTTGGTATCACGAGTATTGCTGTTGTTGTCTCTGTCTGTCTTGTTAGTATTACAGTTGTTGTAGTTAGGCTTGCTTTTGTTGTCTTTGCTATCATCATCATCGTCATCATCATCATCACTGTTTAATTTTTGGACGTTCTATTTTTAAGGAGTCATACAATCTTTCAACGTGACAAAAGAGACTCTATCTTCACGCGATGTTATCTGTTACTATTTTAATCCCTTTTTCTTTTATCCGGGTAGTTTCACGTGCAGTGATCGTCATTGACGAGATTTTGAGGGGAAAAAAAGAGACATTTGTTTTATCTGAAAATCTACCGGTACTTTTTATTCTCTACCAAACGACAAAGTTTTAGACTTTTCCATATTAAAAGCATTTGCAGACGATTTAATCAGCGTTACTCAAATGATTTGGTTTGCCTATGAAAGGATAGAAAAAGACAGAAAACATTGTGTGAAAAGGAGAAAATGCTGGTTACCAGCATTTTCTCCTTTTCCTACAATGTTTTTTTTTTCCTGTTTCTGTACGGTCTTTAAAACACGGGATGATATGATAAAGGGTTAAGTAACTTTATCAAAATGTTGTTGATTGACAAGCGTTTGCAGTCAAATGCTGATGAGCAATGAAACACTTCATGAAACATTGTAAAGAGAGCAATTTCTCCTTTGTCAAGATGTTTTAAAAGCGTTTTTGGCTTTTTTTATAGGGTGGTTAAAACAAGGTCTTGTATGATAAAGGTTTAACTCTTTACCAAACGACAGAATTCTGGACTTGTCCAAATTGAAAGCATTCGCAGACGACAAAATAAATGTGACTCGAAAAAGGAATTTTGCTTTGGAAAGGGTAGAAAACATAATGGGAAAAGGAGAAAATGCTGGTCACCAGCAATTACCACAATTATCCCACCATGTTTTCAAAAGGCTTCTACATCAGGGTCATTAAAACTCAGGGTCGATTTTTGTAAAAGGTTTAGCAACATTATCAAAATGGCGTTGCATGACAAATATGTGCACTCAGATGATGTAGCGCACTTAAAAACTTTTGAAAACACCGTAACAGGATTTTGTTTCCTTTGTCATCATATTTTGACTTGTACCTTTTTTTTTTGTTATTCATTCATAATTTACAAGGAAGTTTCCAAAGTTTTACAAAACAATGCGAAGGAAGAATACCCTCGTAAACATTGTGAGAAATGGGAAAACGCTGGTGATCTACATTTTCTCCATTTCAAACATTGTTTTCTTTCCTTACAAAGACAACTTCTATAATCCTATAACTTGGTCTATAAGCAGACAGGTATCGTCGGACGCTATAAGGCAGAAATCTGCCTGGCTCGAGACTTCATGAGATAATGCGAGATAATGCGAGACTTGGAATTTTAAATTGTGATAATATTTATGCCCAAAGAGATTCTGTATTAAAAGACATTGCATTCTGTAACGAGTTCGATAGATTAATTAATTCGGTCAGAATAATCCCAGTCTATCATATACAATTTAGCCGAAGATAGAAGATAGAAAGTAGAATTGCCCGTCATTTTAACCCTTAACCTGCTAAAGAAGTGAATTAAAACTTTTAAGCTGATAGTAAAATCCAAACTTTGCCATTTTAAAGCTATTAATATGGGAAAAATATGTACTTATCGGACAGTGTAGATCAAGATCAGGCTGCACGTTCTATGCAGTCTGGTCTTGATCTACACTGTCCGCAAAAGGTCAGTGAGTCGCGCTTAGTAGCCTAAGGGTTTTAACAAAAAGTAATGCATTTTGTTACACGCTGTCTGATTGGTGCATATGACAAGATTAACAACCAATAGCTCCCATCGATAAATCGGGTCTTGCTTGTTGTGTATCGGACGGTTACGGGACATACAACGGGTACCAGCTTATATGTAAACTGTTGCTTGAGAATGCTTGTAGTTCAAAAGTGTCTAAAATTCTGTCTTTTTAGTAAAGAGTTAACCCGAAGAATTGTGGCCTATTTACCTAAAAAACGTCTATCGATAATTATATATGGCTTGTAACACGCGAAAAGTGGGATTCGGACATTTGCGTAAAGTGTCGTCTCGGATCAGCCTGCGCAGTCCGCGCAGGCTAATCCAAGATGGCACTTTTCGACTACATCTGACTTGTGCCAAACAGAAAATTACATAAAAACGGAAAGTGTCATTTTGGAATAGCCTGCGCGGAGTGCGCAGGCTGATCCGAGACGATACTTTACTCAAATGTCCGAATGCCTCTTTTTGCGCGTTGCAGGCCATATAGAGTATATATTATTTCGGCGCCGACAAAATGAAAAATCAGAAGAGATAAGAAAAAAAAGGAAGGTAGAAAACCACGTACTCAGATTTTTCTCACAAAAATCGAAGGAGTAAAGATCAAAGATCAGACAGCACGTTCTCTACAGTCTGATCTTTGTTTGCATTGTCAAATATAGAGACTGCTGAAAACAACTGACTACATGCATTTTCTATGAGGATTTTTCAACTGGAGTATGCATATTGGTACTGTAATTACATTTAACGTATTATTGCACAGTGCGTATGCTGTTTCATAGTTTATCACAGTTTACCATCTATTTCAGTCATGCTCTGTGAAAGGGAGGTTCAATGCGTTTGCAAAACGTATTGCTCCATGTCAACTTTGTTAGTTGTATAACGCGTATGATGTTTCATTTTTTATCGTAGTTTACCATCTATTTAAAAATAACTGTCTAACTGTCATACCCAACGAAAAATTTTAGACGTGTCATGAACGAAAGGATTTTTCTGTAAAATAATAGAAAACTGTTGAAAAAGGAGAAAGATGCTGGTTACCAGCATTTCCTTCTTTCCCCATAATATTTTCAAAAGCCGTCATCTTCAGGGCCGTTAAAATATTTAAATAAATATTTGATAGTTATAATAGCCATTGAGAATTTAAGTGTATTTCGATCACGACATTAAAATATATTGAATTCAATAATTATATTGTAAATTTACCTTTACCTGATTTTCTTAAAAAAAAAAATAAAATAAAACTTGAATAAGCAATCCCACGCTTTAACTTCGACAGGACTCATTCCCCTATGAGCAGAACAGAACAGAATATTCCATTGACTTAAACTACAGAGTTTTTTGTCATCAACAAGACAATTAAACATATGTGTATAATGTATGTCACCTTTGGTCATTATTTAGGCGATAGTTATGCGGGAAACCAGACAGTGGCTTTGAAAAGAATATTTGCGTCGAACTTGAAAGGAAACTCCAGGAAAGCCCATGTAGGTACACTAGCTGCCGCGGTATAAATGAAATAATGTGAAAACGGCGTTAAGCACCATGCAAACAAACAAATTCTTAAAGGGTCAAAACTTGGCGAAAAAAAAAAATACTTACAAGCATTTTCTCTTTTTCCCTAAGGCTGCTGAGCGTGACTGAATGCACCGATATGGACATTATAGATCAAGATCAGACTGTACAGAACACACAGTGTGACCTTGGATCTACACTGTCCAATACCGTCAGATTCTTTTTGCAAAAAGAAGAACTCTGAAATCGCAACACCTGAAATTTTAATTGATTTTAATCTTCATTCCTGACCTTCGTGTCACGTCTTTAATTTCAGACTAGGTATCGGTTTTTAGGAAAAAAGGTTCTCTTTACTGCTTGTTCAACGAATCCCCTCCTCCTCCCACAATGTACCCCAGAGATACCCGGTGACCTATACACCCACCCCACACTCTCGAACCAACACTGAGTGGCCTATTAGCCTAAGCCTTGCGGAAAACAGAGATTTGATATGATTTAATTTCATTGCTCGATTTTTCTTTTCTTCGCTGAAACCAACAGGCTTCCCCACCCCAACTTCCAAGTTCCTCACCCCTCAATCACCCAACCCTAGGGGTAAAGAGGCACCTGCTCAGATAAAACAAAAATTTGGTATTTATAGGATCTGACATGGGTTGGAATTTGAGATAAAACTTCTATTAACTAGTCTCTTAAAAAAAAAACACGTCATTAAGCCAGCCTTCGGCAAGCCTATTTTTTTGTAATCAAGTTTGATAAAATTTTATCTCAAAAGCCAACAAATGTCAGATTCTTCTTATCATATAAATGTTTTTCAAGAATTACAGTTCATGACATGCCTACATGTATATTGAAATTTACATGAAGCATATTCGCTTCTTTTATAGGTACATAACGGACCAAAAAAAAAAATAGTTCCTAAGACACTAGCATATATTGACTTTGTTTTTAATCTGAAGATGATAAAATTCTCCTTGGCGCGATGACCAACTTTGTCAGTTAATTTCGCAAAGAAATCTGGGTCAGCACTGGGTCAGAAATGAGGCGTATGATTACACAGCTTTGACCGAATATTGCACTGTTTGCTTGTCTCAAAAGTGTGTAAGATAGGAAAATTCGTAACGGCTGTATTACACTACAAACAAGTGCAGCTATGTGATACTGCGTTATTTGTTGTTCGTAATTATTGTCTTCAACGAAACTAACCGCGTCTATGTTCCAGGCCCGAAATTCCCTTCTCTCACCCATCCCGTGGTGAAGAAGCACGAGTTAAAAGAAAACAAAAATGTGACATATAAGTATTACGTGGTTCGTGATTTTTTCCCTTATTTAACCCTTAACCCTTAACCCTTATCCTGCTATATAACTAACATGAAACTTTCAGCCGATAGTAAAAACCCAAATTTTGCTATTTCAGAGGTATTTTTGGGAGAAAGATATCTTAATATCGGACAGTGTAGATCCAAGATCAGACTGCACGTTCTGTGCAGTCTGATCTTGATCTACATTGTCCGCAAAAGGTCAGTGAGTCGCGCTTAGCAGCCAAAGGGTTAAGCTGCTAAATAGATGAAACCAAAATTTCCACTCCATAGTAAAAAAAAACATTGCGATTTCAAAGTTGATTTCACCCGTAGGAGCGGGAAAATACCATATCGGACAGTGTAGATTCAAGATCAGACTGCGCATTTTGTGCAGTTGATCTTGATCTACACTGTCCCTAAAAATGCCCAGAGTCGCGCCTAGCAGCCTAAGAGTTGAATCTTGTGCAGTATGTAAATTTGAAAATGTTCGATCAGGTAAAACATCATTATACGCAGTTTAGTAATCGGTTAGGGTACAGTGCGAAAGTACACACAGTCATGTACATGTATCTTTAAATGTCTTTATTTCCTGTTTGCAAAATCTTTCCGGTTTGACAATTTTATTTACTTGTATAGTGTTTAACACCATTTCCAACATTATTTCAGTTATATCGCGGCGGCCGATGTACCTGTCAATGCTTTCTTGCAGTTCCTTTACACGACCGAGCCAAACTGTATTCTTCTACATGCATTATCTGACTGCACATTCTGTGTAGTCCGATCTTGATTTATAAAATGCAAAGCAAACTGCATTATATATTGTTGATCGCTTTAACCCTTAGCCAAACCGTCAGTCCTTTGATTTACAGCCTTTACCAAAAGATCACGTGTTCTATCGACCCCTTCCAGGAAACCTTAAAAATGTGGGAAAGTAGAAAACACTGTAAACATTTTTTTTTCCAATTCGCTTCTAACCCTTAGGCTGCTAAGCGCGACTCACTGACCTTCTGCGGACAGTGTAGATCGAGATCAGACTGCACAGAGTGCAGTCTGATCTTCGAACTACGCTGTCCGATAAGGACATATTCCGCCCCCCCCCACAAAAAAAAAAAAATCTTTATGGCAAATGTAAGAAAATTTAGGTTTTTAATATCGGCTTAGAATTTTCATTTCATTTATTTAACAGGATAAGGGGTAAAAAGAAAAATCCCGTCATTTCAACCATTTTTGCATTGTCGTCTGCAATTCCTTTTAATTTGGACAAGTCTGAAATTTTGTTGTCTGTTAAAGAGTTAAAATGGTTTACCGGAAACAACATACTCGTGGAAAAGGAAATACAATGTACTTGTCTAGAATCCTATGACCTAAAGTTATGTAAACAGGACCAAGTGCTAGTAAAACGAGCAATCGGTCCTTTTATCGCAATATTTTTCTGAGTTTGTCAACTCCAGGGAACGTAAATGAAAAGCTCATTTTTGTGTGTTAACAGGTTAGTTAACCATTTACCAGACGATAAAATTTTAACCTTGTCCAAATTGAAAGTATTTGCAGACGACAATTTCAATGTGGCTCAAATGGTGCAAATTTTCTTTGATAGGGTAGAAAACATTGTAGGAAAAGGAGAAAATGCTGGTTACCAGCATTTTCTCCTTTTCCCACAATGTTTTCAATGTGGCTCAAATGGTGCAATGTGGCTCAAATGATGCAAATTTTCTTCGATAGGGTAGAAAATATTTTGGGAAAAGGAGAAAATGCTGGTTACCAGCATTTTGTCCTTTTTCCACAATGTTTTCAAAAAGTCGGCATTGTGCGGTAATGGGTTAAAAACCTGGCATACGTAAACGTTTTTCATGCTTGATAGTGCATAAAGATACAATAAAATCAGTTTGTTTTCTTTAAAAACGACCCCGGGACTTATTTTAAAACCATTTTGTGAAGAGGCTCCCATCCAGAAGAAACTAGATTATAAAATATTTAAAGATTTCAGAGATTTTTAGTCACAAAATAGTAGACAGTTTAATTTTCGCCTCATTTCTGCATAGGACAAGGATACAGTTACAACTCTATACAAACACGAATTAAGTCACCCGAGCCGCTTCAATCGCAGGAAAAGTGGTTTAGCCTTGTAAGTAGGGTTTCTTTATAATACTTAAAAAAATATTTTTTATTTGAACTATTTCTTCTTGTGACCTATTTGATTAATCTATAAATGTATGGTTTTCTAACCTGCTTGAATCGCCAGGTAAGTAGGAATTTTTACGTATATTTCGGAAAAAAAAAAAGTTTTTGCCCTGTTTTTATTAATTAAGCCTCATCCTGCCTAAATAACTTAAATGACACTTTCAAGCCGATAGTAAAAATCCAGATTAATGCTTTTTCAAACTTACATTTTGGAGAAAAAATTCTTCTTATCGGACAGTGTAGATCAAAGATCAGACTGCACGTTCTGTGCAGTCTGATCTTGGTCTACACTGTCCGCAAAAGGTTCTTAAGTCGCGCTTAACAGTCTAAGGGTTAAAAAAATTAACGAAATAGTTCGTTGCAAGAAGTTTTATTTTCTTTATTATTGTGAAAAATTATTTTCTCCTGTTTTCTGTACTTGTTTTTTAATTAATTCTCTTTCAATTGATTGATTGTATGGTGTTTAACGCCGTTTTCAACATTATTTCAGTTATATCGCTGCGACCAGTGCACCTATCCATGCTTTCCTGGAGTCTCTTTTACCAGTACTCCGCACAATTTTCTTTCCAAGCCACTGGCTGCTTTCCCACATAACCATCATCGAAACAATGGTCAGTGGTGGGAGAGGATTGAATCCTGTCGCAATGACTATCATCAATCCTCGGAAAGAAATTGGCCGAGCCAGGGATCGAACCCACGACCCCTTGTTCTCAAGTTCTGCACGCTACCGACTGAGCTACCGGGGCTAGGCTAATTCTCTTTCAAACAATCCCACGTGTTAAAGACCCAAAGCATCCAGTGGCTTTGAAAGAATATTGTGCTGTGTACTGGTAAAAGGAAACTCCAGGAAAGCATGGATAGGTGTACTGTGTTAACGACCCTTGGGAATAACGATTTTGAAACTATTGAGGGAAAAGGAGAAAATGATGGTAACAAACATTTCCTGCTTTTCCCACAACGTTTTCTAATCTTTTGCAGGCTAATTTCGTCATTGAAACTACATTAAAATTGTCATCTGCAAATGCTTTCAGATTGATATTCCAAAATTTTGTCGATTGGTAATGAGCTAAGCTTAAAACTATTTAAGTCATGCCCTGTTAAAAGGGGGTTTATTTTATCTCCAAGAGGTATCGATTGAGATCAGCCTGCGCAGTCCACGCAGGCTGTCCTCGGTCGAAAACGTTTGCTACCTGTAAATTTTCTGCATGTCCAATAAACATTCTACCTCATGATTCAGTCGGTTACTAGACACACAAGATTTTATGGATCCTTAATTATGTGATGACTTGCTTGGTATAATGCATCAGGGAGATGAATTAACCTTTGGACTGCTAAGCACGACCCAAGGCGTATTTGCGGCCAGTGTAGATCACATAACGTGCAGTCAGATTTTGGATCTATACTGTCCGACAAGGAGATATTCCCCCCCCCCCGCAAAAAAAAAAAAAAAAATGCCTTTGAAATAGCAAAATGTTATTTTGTACTATCGATTTGAAAGTTTCATTTAACTTTTTTAGCAGATTATAGGTTAAACTCCCCTTTTGTTATGTTGGAGTAGAGTGTTGCCTTTTCACACCAACGGTTTCGGATTCGAATCCCGTGATGAACGGGTCTAACCCTAAGACTGCAAAGCGCCACTCACTGACATTTTGCGGACAGTGTAGATCCAAGATCAGACTGCACAGAACGTGCAGTCTGATCTTGGATCTACACTGTCCAATCAGGAGGTATCTTTTACTAAAAAATCCGCCAAGCCCCCATAGCGCAGTCGGTGGCGTACAGGACTTGAGAACAGGGGCTCGCTGGTTCGATTCTCGGCTCGGCCAATTTCTTTCCGACGACTGATGATAGTCATTGCGACAGGATTAATTCCGCTCTCACGGCTGACCATTGTTTCGACGATGGCTATGTTGGAAAGCAGCCAGTGGCTTGGAAAGAATATTGTGCGGAGTACTGATAAAAGAGACTCCAGGAAAGCATGGATAGGTGCACTGGCCGCCGCGATATAACAGAAATAATACTGGAAACGGCGTTAAACACCATACAATCAATCAATCCCTAAAAATTTTCTTTGAAACAGCAAAATCTTCGTTTTTACTATTGGCTTGAAAATTTCATTTCACATATTTAGTAAGATATGAGTTAACCTTTGAAGCTATCCGCATAACGGCAAGAGTACTGGTTAATGGTTCCACGATTTTAAAACTAGATAAAGAGAAAACAAAAAATGGAGTAACTTGGCGAGTCTTTACCTAGTTTTACAATTCATTTATATGCCAGTGACGAACTCTTGGACAGAAAGTATGATAAGTCGTTGTCTTCATTATAATTTCCCTACTTGTACATGGTACGATTCAAATTTAGTTGCATTCACCCGCATTGCTTACTTTTGGCCGCCACAAGGCTTTTAAGCGACTCCTCAACTGTGAAATGGCAGCTAACGTTACGAGCTTTGTGTGTGTAAGTTTAGTTAAGGTTGAATTTTGAAAATAGTAAAGCAGGAAGATCAGATTGGCTTGAATTTAACTCTTAGCAACTTAACTCTGTCTCTTAATGACTCTGGGGAATGAAGCTTTAAGAATTATTGCTCGAAAAGGAGACAGTGTTAGAAAACAACATTTTACTAGCATTTTCTCTTATTCCCACAATGTTTTCAAAAGCTTTCCTGCTCAGGGTTGATGAAACTCGGGACTGTGTGGTGAAGGATATAGACGATTTAGTACCCCTAAAATTGTACACAATTCGGTCTTCCATTACATCAACGAAATACAAGACTAAAACACATGTTCTTTCGAGGGTATCTTTACATAACCTATTACTGAAGTATTTCTTTGTTTATATGACCCTGTGTGAGGATTGTTTTTAAGACATCGTAGGAAAAGGAGAAAATGCTGGATACCAGCATTTTCTCACTTTTTTTCCCCACAATGTTAGTACCTATTCAAAGAAAAATTCTATCATATTTCCCAAATTTAAATTGTCATCTGAAAATGCTTTTAATTCGGACAAGTCTAAAAAATTTTATTGTCTGACAAATATGCTCGAGTTTTATCAACTTTCAAGAAGAAAACATTTGAAAACTTTGTCGGTAAAGGAGAAAATGCAGGATACCAGTATCTTCTACTTTTCCTTTTCTACCCATTCAAGCAAGAAATTTATTATAGGAGTCACATTTAATTCATCGTCTGCATCTTCTTTGAATTTGGAGAAGTCTAAAATATTTTATTGTGTCGCAAAATTGTAGCCCGAGATTTAACGACCCGGATGACGGTTTTGGAAAATTACCGGTAATTTTTTTTTTGTACCCTTTCATAGAAAAATTTCATCATATGAGCCACAAAATGCTTTGAGTTTGGAAAGGTCTTGTGGGTATAGGAGAAATAAAGCTAATAACCTGTGTTATCTCCTTTTCCCACAAAGTTTCCTAATAAAGAAAAATTCCCATTATAGTTCAAATTCAGTAAGTCGTCAGCAAATTGTTTGAATTCGGACTAGTTTAAAATATCTTGTTGTTTGGTAAAGAATTAACCAATTACTGTATCGGCTTATTTTAGACCAATCACAAACCTGTGTCAAAAAACCGGTAGCAATATTCAGGGAAAACATACTGTAATGACATATGCAGAAAACAATGAGGAAGAAGAACCCACTTCTTGCTACAGGCGCACTGCGTAGATTATGACCAGACTGCATAAAACTGTTGTAAAAAAAATGATGACAAAAATGTTTTACCCTTTCCCAAGTAAGCCCGATTTTTAACGACGCTGAAGAAAAAAAAAATCTTCTGAAAACATCGTGGGAAAAAGGATGAAATGTTAATAACCAGCAGCTTTCACTTTTTCCTCCAACCTGTTCTAGTCTTGCAAAGACAAATTCAGTTACTAAAGTAATACATGTTTAAGATTTTACGTTTGTTTTATAATGGGTTAAACAGCCACCTCACGAAAATGACGCATTTTTGGAAGAAATGGGGTTTTCCAAAATACAAAAAAAAAAGAAAGTTTCAGGTCATTTTGTAATTTCGTAATTCAGTCCCATGTTAAACGCAGTAGAACCTGCCAACGAGGATTATTTTTTTCGTTTCGTGTTGTAGCAGGTTTCTTTTAAAACATTGTTGGAAAATGAGAAATTGCTCAGCACCTGCAATATATCCCTTCTTCTATTAGTTTCTTTTTTTTAACATATATGTAGTTTTAGGTCCTGATTCGTTTTAGTTATCAATATTTCATGCAGATTCTTAATTGTCCTTCGCTGAAAATCTGTTCCGGGAAGAAATGGGTAAAGCATTCCCCATCATCCCGAGTTTTAACGACCCTGAGGATGAAGCCTTTTGAAAGCATTGTGGGAAAAGGAGAAAATGCTGGTAACTGGATCTTTTCCCATAATGTTTTCTACCTTATTAAAAACAGAAATTATCATGTAAGCAACTTTAACTCTTTCGTCTACAAACGCTTTCAAGAAAACTTTGTCGTTTGATAGAGCTAAAAGAGTAACCGTTATATAAACGCACAGATACATTTACACATGTTGCATGTTTCACGACCCAGTTTTACTTGGGAAGGGGAAGTAGTCGTGAAAGTGTCGCATTCGCAACAGGGGATTCTGGGTTCGATTCAGTCGAAGCCTTGGACCCTTTGGGGCTTTCTGGTGAGTACTGCAGAGCAAGGCAATTCAGAGTCACCGCATAATACTGATAAAACCCAGACCATGCGTGGATACGAGAGCTATCGTCATGGTATGAATGAAATAACGTTGAAAGCGGCGTGAAAGAGCCATATAATAGCAATTACCTCAAAGCGGGGGGGGGGGGGGGGGGGGGGAAGAGAGTTTCAAATCGCATTTTGTTTGTTTTAGACTCTCGTTGTAATATTATTGAAACTTTTTTCTCTCTCTTCTTTTTGGACTACTCCACAAGATTTGCCAGACAGACAAAATTATTACTTATCTGCAGTGAAAGGATAAACAGTTTAATATTAGATGAATCTGCAGTCGACAAATTGGTGGCTGCATAAATGTTAAAAAGGTCGAATAAAGTTTAGGAAAGGGAGAAAAGGCTGGTAACCAGCAAATTCTCATTTTTTCCGCTATGTTTTTATCTAAAAAAAACATGTAGTCTGGAAATTAAAAGAAACGATAAACGGAGCTGAAAAGCATCAACCAATCAGGAAGTTAGTTGTGTAATATTCTTTGCACTTTCTCTCCTTTATCTGCAAAATCTTTCCTCTCTCTCTCTCGCCCTCTCTCTCTCTCTCTTTCTCTCTCTCTCTCTCTCGCCTTCTCTCTCTCTGTGTCTCTGTCTCTGTCTCTCTCTCTCTAATAACTAAGAACAGGATTTCCTGTAAATGAAGAGAACGTTTAGTAACTTTTAGACCAGTGCAGATCACACGAGCAGACTGCGTATTGTTTTTTTTTTATCTCAAGTGTCGCATAACTCGACAATGGAACATTGACCAGATGCGACACTGCAGCAGTAATATCTGTTATCCTGCAATTTTACGACATCTCGTATCGTTTGCACTGTGATAAGACGACGATCCATCTGTACATTGGTGTTACATATATTCACTAACCATTCGTAAAAATATTCTCAGTCTTATACTCAAGAATTTTCTTTGAAAGTAACACAACTTCTGATTGGCTAAACCATTTGGTTTAGCCAATCAGAAGTTGCGTTACTTTAAAAATCCATATTTAGACCAAGAATGTTCTTAAGAATGGTTGGTGAATACGGACCGTGGGCTTGGCATTGTCTGTATGTTGCTGAATCTTAGTTCTTTACCAAGCGACAAAATTTGGACTTGTCCAAGTCCAAAGCGTTTGTCGACGACAAATCTAATATGGCTAAAAGGATTTGATTTGTCTTTGAAAGGGTAAAAACCATCGTTGGGAAAGGAGAAAATGCTGGTTACCAGCATTTTCTCCTTTGCAACGAGTGTTTCAAAAGTCTTCTTCCTGAAGGTCGTTAAAACTTGTGATTGTTTGGTAAAGGGTTAAACCCTTAGAGTTTAACAACAAAAAATTCCGAATTTTAAGGACTCTAAAGAAGAATGGCTTTGAAAACAATATTGGAAAAGGAGAAAACGTTATTAAGCCTTGAAGCGCCTTTTCACAACGTTACTTTCCTTTGTGGCTAGTTAAGATTAAAAATCGAACTGCACAAATACATGTTGGAACATTCCGGAAGATGGAGAAATGGCATTGTACGAGGAGAAATTGCTTTTCTTTTGGCCGAATGTTTTTAGAAGTAATTTGCTCTAAAAGCGTTGTTCGTCAGTGCTAAAATACAGAATCTGGTTTATTACATAAACTCCCTTGTTTTCAGTGTAATATAGTCAATACGAATTTTCTTACCTTACACAAGTTTTAGATAAGCACGACGTGACGTCTTATGTGACGTCATTCTAGATCTATACAGTTATTTCAGAGATTGGTTTATGGTGTTTTCAATATTATTTCAGTTATATCGCGACCAACAGTGGACATATCCACACTTTCCTGATTTTTTTAAACCAGTACTCTGCACAATTTTCTCCCACAGCCACTGGCTGCTTTCCCACGTATCCATCGCCGGAACAATGATCAGCGGTGAGAGAAGAATGAAATCCTGTCACTATGACTATCGTCAATCCTCGGGAAGAAATTGACCGAGCTTGGGATTCAAACCCCTGTTGTCAAGTCTTGTACGCTAATGCTAGCGGGGGTCGGGTTTCTTTCAGAGAAGTGAATCAGGTTTCATTTATTGAAGTTACCACTTATGCAGGTGTGAATTTGCATATCCTAACCTGTAACTCGTAAAATATCGTCATGTGACGAAAAGAATCCGACATTTGTTGGGTTTTGAGGTAAAATTTTATTAATCCTTAGGCTGCTGAGCGCGACTCACTGACCTTTTGCGGACAGCGTAGATCAAGATCAGACTGCACAGAACGTGCCGTCTGATCTTTGATCTACACTGTCCGATAAGGACATATTTCCCTCCATAAAAATAACTTTGTAATGGCCAAATTTAGGTTTTTACTATCGGCTTGAAAGTTTCATTTAAGTTATTTAGCAGGATTTAAGGACTAAAATCGCGTAAAGGGATTTCAGTGAGCTTGTGAGAGGCTTGCTTTGAATAACATTTTGCTGGACTCATTGAATAATTTTTTTTATTATATTCTTATCAGTCAATTGTTGGGACTTCACAGTGAATAACTCTACTACTGATGATAAATATGGTATAATCACTAGTGAGATATAGTTTTAGAATGTTTGCCGGAACTACTTTTTTCCTAGATTGCTCATATTATATCATTCTTCATAATCACTAGAATAAACAAAGGTGAATTAGGAATATAAGAAATAGGATAATCATCTGGGTGTGTGTGTTATAAAGAATCTGTCACTCGAATGGGGTTTGATCCGATTGAAAATCCCGTCTTTCGGACTCGTTTTTTTCAACCGCATCACACCCCGTTCGAGTGACAGATTTTTAATATCACACACAACCAGTTGATTATCTTCTATATATCGAATGCTTACGTCAGATCGTAAGTAATAAAATGGAAATACCACAAGTGGTGCAACCAATATGCACTATATAATTACAGAACCCGATATCCTAAAAGGTGGACTAGAAAAAAGCATGTAGTGTAACCAAGATCGGGGTTTTTCCTAGGGCACCTGACTAATGCGTTAATTTTAAAGGGGCACATTTTTTACCGCTAATTTTATCTTCTTATAAATCTGATAAATACTAACTTATACGCCCGTCCGGGTGGCTCAGTGGTGAGCGTGTCGGACTCATGACCTGGTGGTTGTGAGCTCGATACCCGGTTGAGGCAAACTTTCCTTCCGGCGTATCTTCGCCTCTCACCTCTGCCGAAGCATGTGAGAAAAGTAGTCGGTGGCTTTGGAAAGAAAGTTGTGCTAGTACTGGTGTGAGAAAGCCAGGAAACATATGTGCGTCACCGACCGCCATGATATGACCTTAGCTGTTAAAGTGGCGTTAAACCCCAATACAACCAACCAACCAACTACCTAATACTTTTTTCTTTGTATGGGCAAAGAAACTAGACGGTAACATTCAGTAAAAACTGTCATTTAGCGTTTAACCCTTAACCTGTTAAATAACTTAAAATATATTTTAAAGTTGATAATAAAAACACTATATTTGCCTTTTTCAAAGCTATGTTCAAAGGAAAAATATTTCCTTATCGGTCAGTGTAGATCCTAGATCAGACTGCACGTTTTGTGCAGTCTGATCTTGATCTACATTGTCAGCAAAAGACCACCGAGTCGCGCTTAGCAGCCAAAGGGTAAAATACCGGGTAGGGGCCGTTTTTCAGTCGGGAACTACATGCACTTCTTACATGAGACCAGAGATGACTTAATCGTACTTATTTTAATGCTGTGCCGACTTAGGACGTTTGTTATTGATTCCCACATACCTTTGTTAAATTCTGTAACTTACAACATATCTTAAAAGGCTACCTTTGCCATTAAACAATTGTCATTTTAAATTGTTTTTACATGCTTTTCTGTCTCATTTGTCAGTAGTTTGCTAGGTACAGTCTTACTTAATTCATTGTTAAAACATTTTTAAAGGCTTCGCGTGATTAAGAAAATGTGAAAAGTCCCCTTAAAGGCCGCTGATATTAGTAATTGAAATCCCTTCCTTGGTGGATATTTTATTTTTTTTTATTTTCGATTCATATATTTACCCTTTACCAAACAATTTCCCTGTTCTAACATCCCTTGGGAGGAAGGCTTTGGAAAAAAAAAAGAAAGTGGGAATAGGAGAAAATTCTTAACTATCTTGTGACCACGGCTTAAAAATCTTGTGACCAAAACTTAATTATCTCGTGACTAAGACTTAACTATCTCGTAATTACGACTTAACTATATCGTGGCTACGAAAAATAATCCAATGAAAAGAAATCATTTCATGGTATGTTTGAGACTCTCATTTTCATGGGATGATGGACGCGAAAAATTGTCTCGAGAACACTACTTAACCGCTAGGCTGCTAAGTGCGACTCACTGACCTTTTGCGAACAATATAGATCAAGATCAGACTGCACAGAACGTGCAGTCTGATCTTGGATCTACACTGTCCGATAAGGAGATAGTATTCCTCAAAATATATCGTTGAAATAGCATAGTTGGGTTTGTACTATCGAATTGAAAACATGTTTCGTTTTAGTTATTTAGCAGGATAGGGGTTAATAAACCGTGGGGATGACTCAATACATGGATCCGTGGTGATAAGATAAACTGACTTCCTTAGTTACTGTTGCTAAGGGCTCCCAAACAACCACAGTAAATACATTTACATTTATTTGTATCTGCCGATGATGAATTCTCGGTAAGAAATCTAGAGATGCTTGAACTTTTTTACATTAGGATATGTACAAAAAGTGCGAATTTCGGGGGCTACGGACAATGTAATAGATCTACTTGTTCGCTAGATGATTAAATCGTTGCCAGGAGACAACGAAGTCGTGACCATGCAAATAATTAACCCATAGAGCGCCGGATAAACCCAACAGACATTTCCAGTCGAAGAACCTGGGTCAGCCTGTGCGGACTGCGCAGACTGACCTCAATCGATACTTTTTGCAGAATCATTAAGCCCCTTTTCACAGAGCATGGCTCATTTAGATTTAAATCATACCATTTGAAAGTATGGAAATTATTGTGAAGATGACTATCTGTTATTGTATGGTCGATCCAAGTGTTAGTCCCTGGCACGAATATGAATTTTAAAACCAAGTAAAAATTTGCCAAGTTGCTCTATCTTTTGTTTGCTTTTAACATAGTCTTAAAATTCATTCATATAGTGTGATTGAATTTTAATGTTAAATGAATTTTAGTTCCCGCATTGTTTACTTTGCTATGGATAACGTGTCATGCTATTTCATGTTATCTTGTGATCACGACTTAAAATCTTGTGGACACAAGGTAATTATGTCGTGGCCAGGGTTATTAAGTCGTAATCACGAAACAGTTTTCTTTTTTCATTCTAATGTATCCTCAATGTCGAGTAATTGTAAATACATGTATCATGGATGAAAAACGGATAGAAAGAATAAGATATTAAAATTTATTAAATAATATTTAAACTTTAAACATGCTGTTTTATTAACTTAATAAGAAATAAAATTTCGAAAGGAAAGAATTCTAAAATTGGTTTAACTCTTTCACTACCAAGTACACTGTAAATAAATTGGCCTGCAACCCACGAAAAGGGGCATTCGGACATTTGCGTAACGTGTCGTCTCGAATCAGCCTGTGCAGTCCGTGCAGGCTGATCCGAAACGACACTTTCCGTTTTTATGTAATTTTCTGTTTTGTGCAAGCCTTCTGTAGCACAAACTCTAATGTAGTCGTAAAGTGCCGTCTCGGATTAGCCTGCGCGAACTGCGCAGGCTGATCCGAGAAGACACTTTACGCAAAATTCGGAATGCCCCTTTTCGCGTGCAGCAAGCCATATTATTACACCTTTTCAAAAGCAACAAATATACATTATTTCCATTGCAAAATGAAGAGACACTTTGATCATAGAATAAAGTCACGAACGGTGTAGATCAGATATCAGACTGCACGTTCTGTGCAGCCTTATCTTGATCTGCACTGTCCACAAAAGCTTCTGGTGTCGTCTACAGAAAGGAAAGAGTTAAAGCACCTTGCAATAAATGAATCGGTTATACAGTCAATGAATAGATTAGCGTCTTGTCAATGACGTGTCAGCAATTTGACCTTTCACCAATCAATCTCGTATTTTAAACGCCAAATAGCAGCCAAAAGTAAACTGGGGTGGTCAAATGCATTAGATCTAAATTTTACCGCTTAAAAGTATGAAACTTATTGTGAAGATGACAATCTGTTATTGCACGGTAGGTCCAAGTGTAAGTCACCGACAGGAAAATGAATTTCCAAACTTGATTATAAGTTACCAGGCCGCTCTATCATTTATTTACTTTTTACCTGGTTTTAAAATTCATTTTTCTGTCAGCGACTAAGAAAAAATATGATTCTAATGGGCTGACCATTCAATAACAGATTGTCATCTTCACAATAATTTCCACACTTTTAAATGGTATGATTTAAATCTAAAATTTGACATCACAATGTTTACTTTTGGCCGCTACTGGGACTGAAATAGACCTGGAGAAGATGGCCTTTTAAAGCATTGTGGGAAAAGGAGAAAATGCTAGACCAAATGGTTTAGTCAATCAGAACTTGTTTTACTTTTTAGATCTAGAATTAGACTTGGAATGAAGTTAAGAATGGTTGGTGAATTCAGACTCGCATAAGTGTCAGATTATTTTTTTAATGAGATAAGTGAAATTGGTTTAAAATGTCAGACAGTATTTTCAAAAAAAAAAACGTCTAATTCCATCATTTCGTCAGCATAGTGATCATATGTGCCTTTCCTTTTTGAGACCATTTGAAAACATTGTGGGAAAAGGAGAAAATGCTGGTTACCAGCACTTTCTCCTTTTCCCACAATGTTTTCTACCATTACAAAGACGAAATGGACGGGTCTAAAGTTTTGTAGTTTGGTGAATATTTGGGCACGTTTTACGGACGATGTAGATTATGACCAGACTGCACGAGATTCGGATGTTACCGATCTTGCATCGCAGTGTGGTGTATTATAAAAATTTTTTTTCATTAGCCGTTAACCTGTGAATGAGCCATCCTCTGGCAATTGGGGGTTAAATGCATCTACGTGATGCATTAAACAAAGCAAGCTATCACATAATTATGGGTACATGAAATTAATTTTGTTGAATAACCGACTGATTCGTCAGGTAGACCGGTCTTTTTACTCTTTTTACTTGGAGAAATGACCAATAGCCAAAGGATCTATTTGGAATTGTAAAATTTGAAAATATCAAGAGTAGCCGGTAATATCTGTAAATTGAGACCATAATTCCCTCAAATTAGTGTCAGAAAGAAATAAAGTATAATGGGGGATTTTGCAGTTTGGCAATTTTGTACATGAACATGCATTTTCCTTTTTGAGCGTTCCCTCGATATTCAGAGAGGTTAGGATAAGTCTAAAACCATGTTACATGTATGTGACGTGTATGGTGGTGGTTGAGACACAGAGAGAGAGAGAGAGAGAGAGAGAGAGAGAGGGAGAGAGAGAGAGAGAGAGAGAGAGAGAGAGAGAGAGAGAGAGAGAGAGAGAGAGAGGGGCACGGACGAACGGACGGACGGACGGACAGACGGACGGACAGACGGGCGGGCGGACGGACGGACGGACGGACAGACTCGTTCCACTCTGACAGCTGAACACTGTATAAACAATATTTATGTAGGACAGCAACCAGTGATTATTGTGAGAGGTACCGCTAAATGAAAGTCAGGGAAAGCAACCCCCGGGAAAATCAATTTGAAAACATTTTGCAAAAAATAGAAAATGCTGGATTTTCTCCATTTCGCACAAGGTTTTCTATCCTTAGGGAGATAATTTTTTTATCATTTGAGTCACATTTAATTTGTCGTCTGTAAATGCTTTAATTTGGACAAGTCTACCATTTTTGTCGTCCAGTAGTAAAGTTATACCCTTTACTGCACAATCCCGAGTTTTAACGAACTGAAGAAGATACCTTGGGAAAACATCGTGGGAAAAGAAGAAAATGCTGGTCCTCAGCATTTTCCTCTTTTCCCATAATGTTTTCTAAACTTTTTCGAGAGAAATACCATCACTTACGCCACATCTATTTTGTCGTATAAAAATGCTTTCCTTTTTCGACAAGTCTAAAATTTTGTTGCTTGGTAAAGAATTAAGGATTTATATAGAGTACAGCCCATTTAAAAAACTGAAAGCTTCTACAAAATAAAACATTAATAACCTCTTTCACACAAACCATCTGGTTGATGTCGAAATTAAATTTTCGAATAGAAATAAGGTTGTAAATATTTAAACAGCACTTTTATTGCATTTTATAAGGAACCAGATTGACATACAATGCGCGACGTCGGTTATGTAAAAACTCTCCATGGGCTAAATTTATAAAATGGTTTCTTTTTACCACCTTTATTCACGCAGCCTCCCATTTTCCTTTTCCTCCTTATCCCAATATTATTTGTAGTTTGTTGCTTGTTTAACTTTGTGTGTAAATTTTTTTATTTAGTGTCATGATAGGCAAAACCTGGGGCTCTTTGTGGACGGCATAGATCAAGACCAGACTGCACAGAACGTGCAGTCTGGTCTTTGATCTGTTCCGTCCGCTTGATTTAGTCAAACATTTAAGATAGAAAAAACCCTTTTCTATTTCATTGGCTTGTATTGTCAGCCTTCGACAAAGGGTAGATTTCATATCTTTGGAGCAAAATGAGAGTCGTTTACAGAAGTAGATCGGTTATGTCACGTAGGCTAGTGCATATATTTGTCTATTTGTGGATCTTTTTACTTCGCACTTTCAAAGCTTCTGGCTGCTTTCCCGCACAAATAAAGTTGAACGAACATTCAGTGACCAAGAGGATTGATCTTGTCGATATGATTTTTATCAATCATCGGAAGAATTTTGACAATGCCTTGATTCGAACACAGTACCCCTTGAATACGGGTCGTTAGATTTACGAATTAAGTTCTCCTTTCTTTCTCCTCCTTTTCCCAAGAATCCCGTTGTTAACCTATAAATCAGACGACAAAATTTCTGACCGGTCCAAATTGAAAGCATTTGCAGACGACAAATTAGACTCAACTGAACTCAAATAACTTTATTTTGGTATTCGGCACGTCAGATTTTGCCATTGACCAATTACAAAAATAACAACATGAAATACATGTATAGCGTAAACATGTACATATACAATCTAGAAAAATCAGAAAAAATTTGATTAATCGCAACTTAGTAGTGTTAACCCTTAGGATATTAAGCGCGTCTCACTGATCTTTTGCGGACATTGTAGATCAAGATCAGACCGCACAGAACGTGCGGTCTGATCTTGGGTCTACACTGTCTGATTAGGAGGTAATTTTCTTCAAAAAAATAAAACTGAAATAGCATCATTCGGGTTTTTACTATCGGCTTGAAAGTTTCATTTATCTTATCTAGCAAGATAAGAGTTAATATTATTTCATGCTTTCCGGTAGGTTATCGAGAAATATCGGTGAAATATTTTTCGATATTTCATGGTTACGACCAGTGAAAATATCGATTTTTTGTATTCTAACTCTTCAATTGAAGGCGGAAAAAGTCGTTCCCGCGCACTGGTTACCTAGGTAAAATGCGCGTGCCTCACAACCAGATGGAAATATAACGTAATTTACCTTACATTTCTCGCGCTTGACGTAATGTTGTAATGCGCTGCTACGCGGAGGGGGTACGCCACGGGGATCAACCGAAAAGAACTGTACTGGATTTTGATTAAGTTCTCCCTCCCCCCCCCCCCCCCCAACGGGTTAAAAGCATGAAATAAATAGAATATTTGTTTTTTTTCGATGAAAGATCGAAATCTATTTCATCGAGTGAACATCATCGGTAATATTTTCACTCGTGGCTGCGCCACTTGTAAAATTATTACCGATGATGTTCACTCGATGAAATAAATTTCGATCTTTCATCGTAAAAAAACAAATATCCTCTATATATTAAACGTTATTCAAAAAGCTGTCTCGTAAATCTAGTGCCCTTTTGATGATTAACCCTTAACCACACAATGACGACTTTTGACACCCCTGATAGAGAAGGCTTTTGAAAACATTGTGGGAAAAGGAGAAAATGCTGGTAACCAGCATTTTCTCCTTTTCCCACAATGTTTTCTACCCTATCAAAGAAAATTCATTTCATATGATCCACATTGAAACTGTCCTCTGCAGTTGCTTCCAATTCGGACAGGTCTAAAATTGGTCGTGTGGTAAAGGGTTAAAGGTGGTCTAAACGACGAAATTTGACCTTGATTGGGTTGAAAATTAGTGTGGAAAAAGGAAAACATACTGGTTTCCAGCACGATCTCCTTTTTCAACTATGTTTTCAAAAGTCGTGATTGTGTGGTAAAGTTTTAAAGGACATCGAAGGAAAAGATTTGAGAAAACTGCCACAAATAGAGACAATGCTTGCAACCAGATTTTCTTTCTTTTATCACAATGTTTTTCGTATTTAATTCCCATTAGCATATAATCATTGAAGCCCTGGCCTAGTGGCAGTAAACCCGGGACATACATGAATTATGAAAACTGTTGCAGTGATATGACTGAAACAAAATTGAAAGCAGCGTAAAACAACCTTTAATCAATCAAACAGTCAGTCAGACAATCAAGCATCAATTGAGATACATTGTAACCCTTAACTAACTAAATAACTTAAAAGAAACTTTCAAGCCGATGGGAAAAATCTGAATTCGGCTATTTCAAACTTATTTTCGGGGGGTAAATATAATCCTTATCGGACAATGTAGATCCAAGATCAGGCTGCACGTTCTGTGCAGTCTGATCTTGATCTATACTGTCCGCATAAGGCCATTGAGTCACGCTTAGAAGCCTAAGGATTAACTGTCATCTGTAAATGTTTTCAGTTTAAAATTATGACACCAGGAAAAAAAGAGTTCTCAAACAAAAAAAAAAAGAAGAGAGAAAAAGTATTAACAAAGAAACATCTTTATCTGCTGATATCAAAGTTCATCACCTGGTTATCTTTAAAATATGGCTACTTTTCTTCGTTATTTGCCTGAGGAAACTGATTTCTCGTGACATCTTTCGAAAATTAATATGTCATGAAATGAGATTGTCATGAACCATTAATTTATCCTTTATTGTCTATTAGAGCTGTCTATCACTAGATAAAAACAAAACTGTTTCGAAACTTTTCTTGCAATAGTTAAATGTAACATTTATTGAACTACAATGAATAATACTTCGGCACAGGTCTAGCCCATTTCCCTTCAGATCCAATTTTTAACATAAAGATACATCCTTAATGGCAGCGAAGAAAACGCTGTTAAAACTTGATAGTATGTAAAATGCTTCAAAATTCGCTCAGCTAAGCTGTGTAAACATAGATAAATTACCGATATACAGGGTGTAAGGAATAAAAACTCAAGGAATGGTCGATTTAAGACCTGAAACCACAAGTGTGCTTTTTTTGAAGGCCTCGAGAAAATGAAATGCATTTTCTAGCGGTCGTAATCTGTACAGTCTTCAAACACCAGGTGCGACATTTGGCATAAAGATACAAGAGTGAATATTATGAATATTGTTTAATAAAATAAAATGGGTAACAAACTGGCTGAAAATGGGTGTAGATGTATTTATAATATTGAATTGCGACAATTTTTACAAGTAGAGAGAGACAGAGAGAGAGAGAGAGAGAGACAGAGAGAGAGAGAGAGAGAGAGAGAGAGAGAGAGAGAGGGAGGGAGGGCTTTTTGAAAAGGCGGTAGCTATAAACGTGAAACAAATGAAATGATTATTTCTTTAAAGATCATTATCTGGTATGTAAAAATCAAATATTATCTTTATCTGAAAGAAGCATTATTACAGACGAAATTTTTGAGAATCAGATAAAATTCCTACTTAATGTTATTGTCACAGAAAGTTTTCTTCTGTTAACCGTTGAAAAAGGAAACCTGCACGTGATGTGTAACGCGTTTAATTTTATACCTAAAATATAACGGAGTATTGAAAAGCTCAAAGGTCAGTATACATTAATCGGTTGAATTCTTAAAAGAATAAGAATCTTGATTTAGCAAGTTATCACCGAGTGCGAATTATCTAATGCTTTCATAAAGACCTTTTTTTTAAAGGCAAGACAAAATATAGGTTAATAAATCGGGGTTTTACGAAGATATAAATTAATTTTATCTTAAGTAGATCAAAAATGGATATCCGGGTGCTGCCAGGTACACACTAAATTTTCCCTTTTACAAAACAATCCAGAGTTGTAACGACTCTGTGGGAGAAGGCTTTTTAAAACATTGTGGGAAAAGGAGAAAATGCTGGTAACCATTACACAGTCTACAATTACACAGACTATTTCATCATTTATGCAACATTTTATTAGTCGTCTGAAAATGTTTTTCACAATTTACCGAAAGAAGAAAATATTACACCTATCCAAGTTGAAAGCACTCGCTGATTACCACCATTTTCTCCCTTTTTCACAATGTTTTCAAATGCCATCTCTGTCAGAGTCGTTAAAGGCGCGGCTGTGTGGTAAAGGGTTGATTTGGACGGGTCTGTTAGAACCACTTTTGTAATAAAACGGCTTTTTGTAATAAAATTTTCAACTTCGCTATATTCCTTCATTATTCACCTATATACTTCAAACGGGTATACATGTATATGGAAGTCGTTTTATTACAAAAATGGTTCTAACACTGGTCTAATTTTTTGTCGTCGGGTAAACAGTTATAGGTACACACTGCTTTGATCAAACGACAATAATAAACGAAAGGCGACTATATAAGTTTGTTTGGTATTAAATTCCGTTTTCAGCAGTAGTACAGTGATTTTACGATAGCTGGTACACCTATCTATGCTTCCATAGCGTGTAAATAGCAATAAACGCAAGGAGCTTTCAAACCCAAACGAACTCTTCCTCCCCAAATGGTGTCTTCAATACCGTCTTGGAACAACGTCGACCTGGTGCAAGGGGAAAAGTACTAATTTGGGAATTAAAGAAAATATCAAAATGAAATAATAATAAAAAAAAAAAAAAATGTGTAGAACATCGTGTTTTCAATACCTAATGGCAAGATAAACAAGAAATATCTTTGAAATAGACAGACGGCGTAAATTTGCCAGCAAATAGGCATGGACCCTTAAAACAAACATATCTATATTTTTTACTTATCACAAATTTTTGCTTTTTGTATTTGTTATCAATACCAAAACGTAGGTTAAAAGCCAGTACATTCAGTCACGCCGAAAAGTTGAGGATCCAGATAGAGGGACCAAACATAAAATCGGTAATCAGACCTCTCCAACAGTGGTGAGTTTAAAAGGCAGACTGTCTCAGAAATTGCTGTCTAAATCCATTTTCTTTGCGAAATTGTTCTGATACACAGTCTGTTTCGTCATGGTTTTATAAATAAACCGAAATCAAAAAACTGAAATAGGAAAAAGACGTGGTTTGTTTTTATTTGACGGATTTCAAAAGAGAATTGTTCTATGTATTTGATTGCAAAGGTCCTCTCTCATAATTGTATTTTTTTTACTAAGTTGAGTAATCTAAGCAAAAGGGAAAAAAACAAGAATTTCGTTAAACAAAGAGAAGAAACACCGAGGGAAAAGATCACGCGACTAGGAAACGCGGGAAGAAGGTCACGTGACTGCCTTGTAATGCATGAGAGGTTTCTACGCTGAGGTTTTTTTTCCTCATTCATTGAATGTCCTACTTGTTTGTTTACATGTACCAAATATATTGAAATTAATAGCGAATAAAACATTGATGCTGACCTCTCTTGGCTTCTTTTTTAAAGAAGCCAACTTATTGTAAAATATCTCCAAGTCGTCCATCTATGTCAAAGGTCAATGCCAAGGTCAATTTCAAACCTCGGTGCCAAGCTCACGACTGGTACATTATACCTCGTAAAATGGAAATTTCTCCTCGGAGCGCTTGACTCTCTTTGCGCTTAATATATTAACTCCACATGGTGACCCCTTCACCTCGTACTTAGGCTGAAAATACAAAATGCTGAAACTCGTAATATTTTTTAACCATTAGGCTGCTCAGAGACCTTTTGCGGACAGCGTAGATTAATATCAGACTGCACAAAACGTACAGTCTGATTTTGGATCTACACTGTCTTATGAGGAGACACTATCCCTCAAAAAATAACTTTGAAATAGCATTTTTTTTGTTTTTACTATCGGTTAGAAAGTTTCATTTGACTTACTTAGCAGGTTAAGGGTTAATCCCTTATAGACTTAGTAAACAAGCAGCTGGTATAGATCCAAGATCGCGGTTCATAATCACCAACC